>JAMKCH010032038.1:0-18617 GCA_023653785.1 Ophioderma brevispina | reverse complement strand
TCGATTGTAGACCACTACCAAGGGAATGTTTCCGAGGTTTATTGGACAAACAGTACAAAGAAAACAGCAAAACCTGTTTTGACTTGCTGACTATCGTAATTGTCCCGTTAGAACACGTGCTTTGACTTTCTTGTCGTGCACGACGAAAAGTAATAATCTCATATTATTTACATCAAGGAACGACGTATCGGCATCTTCACTTCATGTCTCTTTAAGGGACATGTCAACTATTTGGAAATGGGTTAAAATTCACTGCTTTCTTAAAAGTAACGATAGACCTGGAGTGGGCGACAGACGGGGCAAAGAGTCCATTATAGGCTAGGGGCTGCGTTGCTAAAAAGGCCTGTCACCAACTGGAGGAACAGTGAGGGAGCCTGTTGTCATCTTCAAACCGCAGACCGACCTGCCAGGAATCTACAAAGAGAGGTTTTCGGACAAGTATGATCCGTGGCAATGTCTAGAAATACCTTGGAAGAAAGCATAAGCTCAGAAGACAACACGATCATATGGCTCTTCGGGAGTGGGTAGTGGTGTTCTTCTGTCCTTCTTTGTTAGAGTATGGGATTGGCCTTTATGGACTGTGCCCATTAAATTAGTATTTTGTTTTGTTAAACATTGCCCAAATCAAGGTGGTAACCCCCTTCTGAGACCTTTAAAACCTACAAAATGTCATATATCGCTAAATACTAAAGATTAAAAATATATTTGGTTATAGCATCCAAAAATCATTACAGAAAAAAATTATGCCGGATAATCGGCCTTGGCTATTTAGAAAAGCCACATATGGCAGCTGTGTTTTTTTCTCAAATACAATTATGATATGGCCACCTAAAACAAACCAAAAATGTATGTATTGTTCAGGTACATAATTCTGATCATTAAAGTTATAGAAAAGTGTAAAAACTAAAGTACATTAATATGTCTTTTTTTCCCCTTAATAGAAAATTATATTCTGTCATTTTTTGTTTCAAACATGCCTCACATCTCAAAAATGGCCCATCCAAAAAACTTTAAAAAATAAATTGCCATATACCTAGGCTATTCATCCAAAGAATGCTTAAAAAAGTGATAAAAGTAAAGTATGGTGAGAAATATGTCTTTGACCATGGGAAACTCATATTTTGTATTCAGTTAAAATACTTAAAAATCCAAGATGGAAGCAAAAATTAAGCCACATTACATAGATCTTTGACTGATAAAAATGTGATGAATTAATTCAAATGAATGAATACGATATTTGTCTTCAATTACTCTTGACTAAAAACTGTTGAAAGTCATGATCTGATATTCTTTTGTTAAAAACTTGCATGAAATTCAATCTGGTGGCAAAATATGGGCCTCTTTCAGGATTCTTTAAAACCTATAAAACTGCCATACCACAGTATTTCTAATGTATGACCATCTTAATCCATTTGTAACCAACTAAATGGCCAATATGTGACTTTCTAATGGTTAATTACGATATATATTCTGTACTTTGTACTTTTTTCTCGTATTTCGGGAATATGCTATATTAAACATATTACAGATGTTTTGAGAATTTCTGAAGGTATTCAATGTGGCTGCCATCTTGAATTTTAAGCATGTTTACAAAAGCAAAAAGACATCAGATATGACCTTCTAATAGGCAAAGGGCAGAAATAATATCACATACTTAAAATTTTCCTTCTTATCAAAAAAGTATGATGTTAACTGCAATAAGAGAGATTTGTGATAATTTCTAGCGTTTTATGTCTGTGAAGCAGCTATTACCGGCCGCCATCATTGAATTGCGAGTCTGTTAAAAAGTGTCATTGTCAGAAAAATGTAGATACAAGGTTTTAATGCATGGTTATTAAGGACTAATTTCACACTCAACAACTTGAAACCTTACATTTTGCAGGGGCCCACATCTCGTAATACTTTCTTTAACACTACTTGTGTTCGCATACCTTTTGTAGGCAAAACTCTTTTACTTGGAAGCCCATGTGAAATTCAAGATGGCTGCCATGTCGACCTGATCCGTTGTTGTTAACAATGTATATTGGATTCTTGGACCCTGAAACATGGGATTTAGTTTGGGCTTATAGACAGTAAAATCATGAGTTTACTGGTATATGAGAACGGGAGTGTGAGCAAAAAGCAACTTCCCTTTGCGGCCATTTTGAAATTCAAATGGCTTTAACAACACTGGTCCATTGTGTTATTATTAATGTTCTTATTGGATTTGGGACCCTGAAAAACTGGTATAGATGCCATTATACGCTCTACTGTGTCCGAGACAGTAATCTTCAAAAAGCAACTTCCCCTTGGAGGGCCATTTTGAAGATGGCATCCACAGCCACATGATCTACTGTTGTTGCATTGAGATTGATACCCGCAATAATGGGTTTAGTTATAATGGCCGGCCATTATAGGGTTCAAAATGGCGCCATTTCGAATTATCCAAGAGAGCTGCTTATATGCGTTTTAAAAAAATGCCCAAAATTGATTTCTGTTCCTGTGACAGCTGAAGACTTAAGAAAAATTGTTTGGCAAACAATGAGCAAATCTCCATAAAAATCCAACAAATAGGACCATATTGGACATAAGAAACCTGACTCGAATAACACACTATTAATGCCATGAGCCATAAGTCTTATTGGTGTAGAAGGGCCTAGATGAAAAGAAATCAATCAAGGCCTATACGGAATAACGCATGAAACTCCATTATAATTGAGAATGCTGGGGAGTCCTCATGCATTCGCCAACCTATAGATTTTATTGCTTGGATCCATCTGCACACTACATGGGAGGGAGTTTCCGTAATCCTGACCCATCTGACACTGTTTCTGACAAGACCTTAATCTCGGAAATTCTTCACTGAATAAAGCACATGTTTTATTCCTTTTAAGGTTTTCCGAATTGCATAAGTGTTGTCAGAAAAAAAGTGTGTCAGATGGGTCGGTTACGGAAACTCCCATCTGGGAGAGGGCCATACCTTAGCTTATACGATCAGTCCCGAAAAGGAAAGAACTGGAATTGAAAACTGAAACCGTCTTTTTCTTCTTTAGTCTTTGTTTTTCAATTGGTCCACTCAAAATCTAGAACAATCTCTGAGAACAGGGTTTATGGTTATTATTATGTGAATCAATCAGTACGATAATATTATTTTTATGAAGACTGCAAATTATTTCAGGCCAGATAATAAATCTTTTCGCTAGGATTTTTTTTCTGTAATTGTTTGCTTGTTTAATTTTCCATTTGTAGACTTCCTGTCCACTTTACGTGGACGTTATTTTCAAGATTTGTAAATTAGCTCTAACCAGTGGCATAACAATACAATCGGTAGCTATAGGAATCACAATTACTGAACAACAAGTAATATTTGGTGCGCTATTAACTTGTTGTATGAACATAACGATTTCCTCTAAAAGTGTTATTAGAAAAAGAGGTATAAAGTTGCATCCTTCATAATTTGTGTATCAAACAGCGTCATCTAGGTGGTTTCCTATGAGGGTTGAGAATCAGAAAGACGTAACTCCACAGCAAAAAGAATATTAAAGAATTTCTTAATTTCTGCTGTAATACTGCTTTTGAGAAATGTTATGTTTAATCATTTTACTACTAAGCACGTCTATTCATTACTCAAAGTGTAAGCATCTCATAAAGCCTATATTTTGACTGTAAGCAACATTATATTGACTTTAGTAATTAGTTTATTATGACGCAGAATTCATTAAAGAAATCTTTAATATTTCTTTTAGTGTGTAGTTACGTCCTTCTATTTGTCAACCCTCGATATATACTTCATTGACACATAATCGACCGACGCTAGTCTGTCGAACATACCTTTTACGCGACGCGTATGTTCATGCATCGACGCGAATAGATTAGGCTAGCGTCGGTCGAACGTCGCCGATAAACCTGGTTTAAAAAATACCATTCTACAAAAATTCACAACACAACTCGCTTTTATGTAATTTATAATACAGGCTTCAAATGGGTATGAAATTTCCATTAAGATCCCTTTTCCCCTCTCCCATAACCACCATGCCGCTTTGCCAGGATGTGCCTTTATTTGAATTAGCAACATATATATGAGTGGCGTTGTAGTTTTTAAGAGGTGGAAGACCTCATTTTCTGCATGTTTGTTTTTCTGGGGACATGACACGAAATGGAATACCAGACCAACAACCCTCTATTAACGTACTTCCACACATAGAGTTATAAATAGCGAGATCAATTCACGTGACTTGTCTGGGCTATGCTTTATCGTTAAGATGAGGCTAGTGTTTTGTCTTCAGACTCTGCTTGGTGAGAAGACCAAGTTATATAATCCAAGTCTTAGCCCTAATTGCACTACATCGGCACAAATATAAGCTAATAGGTATTTTGTTACTTTTCATAAAGCGCTGCCTCATTTGGCCTCTTTGTAACTTATGAATGACAAAAGGTCGACCTAGGCATCACTTACAGGCTCCAAAACAAAGGGTGTTTCCGTAACCTGACCCATCTGAAACACTTCCGTTAAGGTTTCCGAATTCATCATAAGTGTGTCAGAAAAAGTGTGTCAGATGGGTCAGGTTACGGCAAATCCCCATAACAAATGGCAGCTATCTAGCTATTCAACACCTTCCTGTTTCTTCATTTAATTGATTTTACCTGGACCCGTGCTACCTTGGACCACCCCCTCTCTCTCTCTCTTATAAGACCCACGTCAAGAAGATGAAGAGTATGTTCACGCAATAACATCTTGAACAAACTCACTGGCACAAGATGGGAGTGCTCGCCCACATTCCTAAGATTGACGGCACTTGCCCTGTGCTACTCATGTGCAGAGTATGTTTGCCCTGTATGAGAAAGATCAACCCATGCCAAGAAGCGTGATCCAGCGTTAAATGCTGGCTTATCACAGGATGGATTCGCCCAACTCCAACGGACAACTTATACATCCTAGCAGGGATTGATCCAACAGTCATCCGTCGTAGTGTAGCGAGCGTGCAGGAGCGTAGCTGCCAATTATCTAATGCGAAGCACCGAATGTCTGGACAGAGACCTGCTGCTAACAACCTTAAATCCAGAGCGAGTTTCTTAAACAAAGGTCCAACCCCAGTCGCCTTGTGGAAAAGAAAAGCCTTGCTCTCAAGCAATATCTAGTGGTTTGGTATTGGACCCGGTGAGCATCTTCCACCTGCGCCGACTCCTCATGGCTGAATGTGGCGATGTCTCAACAGATTGAGAACCAGAATCGTCAAGATTTCCTGCAGAAGTGGGGCTACCTGGGAAACAGATCACGGACAACCTGTGATTGTGTGGAAACAGCACCGCAGGACAATGAAACATTTCGTGGTCGCCTAAGTTGGAGGCAGCCAGACATGTACCACACCTCTGGCTGGATCATTTGAGAACCACTGTGCATTGATTACGATAAGAAGAAGAAAGTAGTCATAGAGGCCAGTCATACGGTTTATCCGCTTCGTTGTCGCGTCCTTCTCCGGGCTTGCGGCATCTCAGACGACCATCCCAACGGACTGACCACGGACCAAGATTTGGTTTCGAATGGAGACTCCGTTGCTCATCCTTTGCGACGTGCGACTCATATTTGTTCTCTTCCCTTCCTCTTCCTATTCCCCCCTCGTTGCTTATATCTCTGTCAGTTTGCCCTCTCTCGCTATTATTTCTTATTTTTGTTCGCCGGTTCCTTTTTCCCGGTAATGTTGTGACGCAGCATAAACCATCACCCTAACCCTAATTTCTAAACATTAACCATACGCATACACACAGCCTTTTTGATAGGAGTAGATCTTTGGAGTGAGTTCTATCTTTTCGAAATAATGTTCCTTTTCATCTCACCTTTTTCGAGGAACCCTATTTTACGCAGAAGACCCTAAGTTAACCAGGCGCTGAGTACATGTCGTAAGTATTTCCCAGTGTTGGCTTACGCCTTCGTCTTTGTTCCAGCTTCGTTACAGGACAAGGAGTACGACTCTGCCTCATTTAACACCGGTAAAGGGACGCGATAGCACTAATCAATAGTCAACCGGTGTGTGCGCACGGACCAACGGTTGTTTTAGGTTTATATTTTTGTACTATGGACCACGGCATTGTCATCTTTTTTTTTGTGATAGGGTTTACGTGTTTGAACCGGTGATTTGAAGAACAGGGGCGTGAGCAGCAAAATCTGAAAATGCTGAAAAATGTTAAAATTAGTCTGATAGTTCAAACAATTCCGATTTAATTTCACATCACTTTATTAAGCATTGCACATCCGATAAATACACGATAAAGAAAAACATGTAAAAACCCAGAACAATTCTCCTTTTGGTGAATGAACGCAGGGAAAATTTAAAACAGGTGACCAAAACAATAAATAGAAACATAACAAATGATTTAAAAAGCAACAACAAACCCAAAGGGACCAAGCACAGAAAATTAGGCAATTATGAGTAATTATACCCAGGAGGGTCCTTGGTGGGCGTTTACAATAGAAAAGAATATTAAAATTGCCAATTGCTGATATTTCTGGGAATAGTGCACACTTTTAGGAATACAGTTCAGCCCCTACCAGGTTTGGGAGAAATGTACCCCGGCTACCAATTCTACAGCAATCAGCTCAAACCCAAAAAATTAATGTATTACTTTGAATATCAGCGACAAGAGCTGATATTTGTCAGATTTTCTTTTGGGCTTGGTCTAGTTAAGCTCAAAGGCCACCGCAAGTTCAACGATGACAGTTCATGCAGGTCCCATAATACACAGACCGGGAATAGCTCCGTGACTGTACCAGACCAATGGGGGGGGGGGAAAACAAAAAATGGTTGCAGCCATGCCCTTGCTAAAGCTTTAAGCATCACAAAATATTTGTGGATCCCTGCAAGATTGGAATCGGTCATCACGTTTTACAGCTGTAATTGCAGATGTTATTATGGCGCCAAGTGTACCTGCCGGGTCAAGCGAAATGGAGCCAAACGATTAAGATTGTGGTGAAGGGGTGCTCTGTTCTTGCATAGTTTACACTTGTCGTTGATGGCGTTACCCCAACGTTTTAAATGATGTTTTGTTGAGGGAGTATCACATAGGAATTGATAACGACTTAGCAAAAGGCAGGTAATAAACACACTTTTCCAACAGTATAATTTGGCTTCAGTGCATAATAAATCTCAATCTACCCGGAACGCAGCAGAGGGTTTTGCCTGTGTGCCAAAAAGCTAGCGTTAGCATCTTTCCTAATCTTTCTGGCGAGTTTTGACATGCTTTGGTGGTAGCATTTTGCCTGGATGAAAATAAGATGTTTAGAAACCCATTCCCTTTCCCTCTATACAGTGATTTACTATCTCATCACCATTCAAACGAGATGAAAATATGGCGGAGGGTGTTACTTTCAAGATACGAATCGGATTTTTTTTTGATGGCCAAACTATTGGCATATGACGGAGACAAGGATGTGGGATGCGGAAAGCCGATTCATTTTTTTTCAGAAAACGGTTAGCCAACCAATCAAGATCGGCAAGATGAGTTGCGCACATATCGTTGACAGCGAGATGGAAACGGAGGGATGGAAGAAAGTAATCAGCATAGACTCTCAGCTTGTATTCATTCTGATGAGAGATTTGTTGATATGGCCAAGACATTGTTAAGTCCGTCATGGATGTATTCATAAACCTCGGCAGGTTTACTTTTTACTTTAAACCAAGAAGCACTATATCTCGCTTTTGTTCGTGAAAAGAGGGTTGTTGTTTAAAAAACTTAGCTGTTCGCATTTGTCATGTTCAGTAATCTTTTATATCATTGTTTCTGTGAGACTCATTTTCATGCCTGGTATTTAGTTTGTAATGCGCCTTGAAGTGTGTAAAATATGTAGTATTGCATGACATTTACTTATATTTCCTACATTATGGGTTTGATTTCGAGTTTAAATGAAAAATTGTGGGCTTTTCTTGACATTGTGGGGTTGAGTTTCTTGACATTGTGGGGGTTTTCTGAGTAGTATTCTCCGTTATGAACTGTCTTATAACGGGCATGGAAACTGTAATCTAGTATTGAGGTATTGATTCCGGACAAGAGTGGAAAAAAGGATTTTTATCTAGTTGAGTGTAACTTTATATAGGACCTGTCGGCGCATCCTCTTGGCCTACTAAAGTGGGAGACAAACTCTAAAAAAAAATGAAAATAATGACAGATCTGTTAAAAAAACTGTCTTCAAAAAAAAGTCTCTTTTAAGAGAAAAATCTCAAAACTATATAGGTTTGAGATTCTTCCTTATATAGTTTTGAAAAGTGTATTTTTCTGACAAAATGTCTCAAAAAAGGTCTATTTTAAGAGATTTTTCAGTAAAAAACCCGAATTTAGCTCTCGTAAGACGTCTTATTGTGTGGTTGGTGGTTGTGTGTGGTGTTTGTGTGTGCGTGTGTGTGTGTGTGTGTCTGGGTTTTTGTGTGTGTGTGTTGTGTGTGTGTGTGTTGTGTGTGTGAGGTAGTGTGGGTGTGTGGTGTGTGTGATGTGTTGCTAGCCAAGAAACGTATGCGGGTCCTGTCAATTGTTGAAATTCTACCATGCTAAGTATAAAAGAAGGTTTGAGTTTTAATCCCATTGATTTGTTGGTCCATTAAATCTATTAATCTTGGGAAATCGTCAGCGAAAGGCCATTTTAATGATCTTGGTGTCTTCAGATTGTAACCTTAACCAAGATCATTTTCGAGAGATTTGATGATTGGATTAAAACAGAGAATAAAAATATTGGGGAAGAGGGTCGCCCTGGAAGATACCTTTGTTAATTAAATGAATTATAAAAAACAACATGGTGGTTACACGCCCATTTAGGGAAGAGGTCGAGGTTATGGATGTATGTCTGAAACTCAAAAAGGAGAGTAAGCCGAATGAGAATCGTGGAGACGATCCAAAGGCCTGTCCAGCTCAAAGTTATGTGATCAGTCCTTCCTGATGTATGTCAACCGCTTTAGGAGACAGTAAGTGTGCAATCTGGAGAAGATACAGACTTGCTTTTCAAGATATTTTTTTGTATTCTCTAGGTTTAATCGAGGACATGTTCAAGTCATGAAGCATGGCGTCTTTTCAATTATTATCAAGCAGCAGAATTATTGAAATCTAGTAGGACATGAGACCAATATGTAGAACCCAAAATCTTGGTCCCACAGACAGTTTTATCAAAGGAGGGAAAGAAGGAATTCGTCAGTGTTCATGAAATAAATACGCTTGCTCCCAGAAGTTAGAGCGGAATTGGTTTATCTTATATTTCGCGGTTCTTTTAGCGTCATTTAATAGAGCGGGAGCAAGGACTTGGGTCAATTATCATCGTTCATTACCACTACATCAGCTTTGACAACCTTGGTAGTTAGTATGAACCCTCTATATCAATGCAAGGTAGTTTAAGGTCTTCAAATTGTGGTGTTCACTTTTCAATAGGGGGTCAATTTAAGTTTACACAGGGTGTCAAACTTTTAAATTACTCCAATCATGTTCAAATGTATGTCATATTGTCCATCTTGTCGTAAGGATTCAAAAAATGTCTAGTTTGTACCACCTATGACCATTGGTTTTCGAGTTATTTGGGCAAAAAACTGGCTAAAAGTGCCACAAAAAAAGGCAATTCCATTTTACAGGGGTCAAAAATAAGAAGTTGCTTCAATTTTGGTACACACATGAAACCCTGTTCATCTAGCTTAATGTGTCAAAATAAGGAATATTTGCATCATCTGCAATGCATCTTTTATTCAATTTATGTGACAAAATACGTCAGGGTACTTAATCCATTGCATTGACCTTCTTTGACTTTTTCTTTCTCGTACGTAAACTTTAATCATAATCAAAATATACGTTTTGGGAGGCCTATCCTCGTGTCCTCATGCAATAATTTGCAAGCATTTAAATATAATCAACCTGACTTTCCACAATGTTGACCCCTGTGTACAAATGAGTTTGACCTTTTTTTAAGTAGGAGCAGAATATCATAGGGGCCTTCTTAAGGAGTTCGTTTACCCTCCCACTACAGAAAAGGTTGACACTTTGGTAGTTAGTATGGAACCCCTAAATCAATGCTAGTTAGGTAGTACTCTCAATTGTGGTATCAATTTTTCCATAGGGGGGTCCATTTGAAGTTTTCGAACAGGGGTCCAACTTTTAAAATGCCCCCATCATGTTGCAATGTATGCATATTTTCCACAATCATCTGGATTCCAAAAATGTAAGGTTTGTACCCCTACGACCATTGGTTTTTGGGTTATAGGGTAAATGCGCTCAAAATGTCAAAAAGCATTTCAATTTGGTACAGGGTCACACATTAAAAGTTCATCTGATTATATTTTAAAGTACTTGCAATTTAGTGGCCTGAGGTACGAGACTCCTAAAAGGTATAGTTTTGTATTATGTTAAATGCTACTTACGGAGATAAGGGTCAAGAATGTCCATACAATTGGGTAATGTGACCTATGACCTATGTTGTCCCATAACATGGTAACTATGCTTGCAATGGTACAAACTATTCCTTATTGTGGACTCATTAACTAGATGAAAAAACAACGTCTATCATTTTCACAAAATTTGAGCACTTCCGATTTTGACCCCTGTACAAATTGAGTTTGACCTTTTTAGAGAGGAGCAGAATATCATAAGGGCCTTATTTAAGTGAGTCGTTTTACCTTCCCACTACAGAAAAAGGTTTGACACCTTTGTCAGTTAGTATGGACCCTCTAGATCAATGCTAGGTAGGTAGTACTACAAAGTGTGGTTCAATTTTTCAATCGGGGTCCAAATTTAGTTTACCACAGGGGTCAAACTTTTAAAATGCCCCAATCATGTTGAAAATGTGCCATATGTCACTCAATCTATGGATTCCAAAAATGTATAGTTTTACCAACCTAAGACCAGTGGTTTTGGAGTTATAACGGTAAAAATGGCTAAAATGAGTCAAAAAAGGTCAATTTCAATTTGTAAAGGGTCAACATTAAAAGTTCATCTGATTATATTTTAATACTTGCAGTATTGCTGAGGTAAGAGGACTCCTAAAAGGTTATAGTTGTATTAGGTTAAATGCTTACTAGGAGAAAGGGTCAAAGAAGGTCAATTACCATTGGGTATGTTGACCTATGACCTATTTTGTCCCATAACTGGTAAACTATGCAGTGCAGATGAGATGGTACAAATATTCTTATTTGCTCATTAAGCTAGATGAACACTTCATCATTTTCAACAAAATTTGAGCAAACCTTCGATTTGACCCCCTGTACAAATAGAAATGACCTTTTTTACCATTAGCCATGTCACCGATAACTCCAAAACCATTGGTCATAGTGGTACAAACTACATTTTTGGAATCCTTCTGACTAGACGAGACAATTATGGCATACATTTAAACATGATTGGGGCATTTTAAAAGGTTGATTTTGACCATGGTGTAAACTTAATTGGCCCCTATTGAAAAAGTGACACCACAATTTGGAGAGTATTACCTACCTAGCGTTGATATAGGGGTCCTACTAACTTCCAAAGTGTCAAACCTTTTCTGTAAGTGAGGGGTAAACGAGATGTTTGACCTGGGTCCTAGCTCCTCCACTATTTTACCGATTTAGTATTTTACCCACTATAACTCCAAAACAATAGTCCGTAAGTGGTTACAAACTATACATTTTTGAAATCCTTATGACTCTAGACGGGCAATAGAAAGATAATGCAACATGTTTGGAGTAATTTTAAAAGTTTGACCCCTGTTGTAAACTTAAATGGCCCCTATTGAAAAGTGACACCACAATTTGAGAGTATACCTACCTAGCGTTGATATAGAGGGTCCATACGTGAACCCAAGGTGTCAAACCTTTCTGTAAGTG
Source organism: Ophioderma brevispina (assembly GCA_023653785.1). Taxonomy (NCBI): domain Eukaryota; kingdom Metazoa; phylum Echinodermata; class Ophiuroidea; order Amphilepidida; family Ophiodermatidae; genus Ophioderma; species Ophioderma brevispina. The sequence goes on along the minus strand of JAMKCH010032038.1, from coordinate 6,816 downwards.
AGGGGTAAACGATGATGTTTGATCCTGGTCCATGCTCCTCCACCTATTTACCGTTTTTTAGTCATTTTTCCCTATAACTCCAAACCATAGCGTAAGTGGTACAAACTATACATTTTTGAGAATCCTTAGACTTAGAACGGGCAATAATGAAAGATAATTGCAACATGTTTGGAGTATTTAAAAGTTTGGACCCCTGTAACCTATTAAAATTGGCCCCTATTGAAAAAGAGTGACGCCACAATTTGAGACGACTAACTACCTTGTCACTGTTAATGTTAGAGGGTTCCATACTAACTGCTAAAGGTGCCAAACTTTAGATGTAGTAGGACATGAACGAACTCCCTAAATAGGACCCTATGATATTCTGCTCCTGCTCTATATTTTTTCTTCTGCTTCAGCTAGTCTCCAGCACGGAGATTTCTAAGATTTCTTGCGCACTTCGATGATTCGTGATGTTTTGAACGTTTTCCGAACGGAGTCTATTTTTGGATCTGATTAGGTGAAAATCTGAATGAATTAGATTGTTATCTGAGATTTCACAGGTCGAAGAAAGTACCGCACGGGTTTCTGAACTGACCAGGTTTTCTGACCTGTACGCTTTTATTCATTAATTAAGGTTGGTGAATTCATAGTGGTCAGGGAAGGTAGGCAGGTTCCGGGCGCACCGGCATCAACAAGGGGTCCTGTACAATCATTTGTGACCAGTTTCTATAGTTGATGCGTAAACGACGCATAAAATAATCTGTTCATAAAAGAACTGACCATGTTACTTGTAGTAGGATTCAGAAAGGGAGAAAAAATAAAATTCTTATATGATATTAAAAGCCATTTGTCCTTATAGTCCGGCAATAGTTTTTTAAAGATGTGATAGGCGGCCACATGATACTTCCCGGGACGGAAAACTCTCTATTATAGTCGATTTCAAAATGAGTTGAGGACCACAATTATTAAAAAAGTTTTAGGTCGCGCCATTTAAAAACCGTGAGAGGTAAGAGGAATTATTTAATGGCCACGGTAAAAAATGTTATGGTAGGTACCTCATATCAATCTGACCGTAATATAGACAGCAAATTAAATGTGATCTGACCATAGAGGTAGAGAGAAGGAGGAAAAGATCTATTAAAAACCCTTTGACCATTCATAATTGCCGCGCATAGCAAAAACAGATAGTAAAACGTGCAATACCAACAAAAGGTCAATATTAATGATGAATGCATGTGCATCAACACTGTCACATTAACAATGCGTGGTAAATATGCCAACTTTGGGATAAAATTTAAAAATATAACGGGGCAACTTCGGGGCATGTCAAGTTTGGTGTAGTTGTTTAGTTGCGGCATTTTTCTTCCCAATTAAAGTGAGAATTTCGTCTCCAAATATCATACGTTAAGAAATACGGGCTTTTACAAAAATTTCGAGTTTTTAAAGACGAAAAGTACGAGTAAACAACTAGAATCATTGTAACTCTCTTTGGAAGGAAACCATGCTATCTCGACTTGTGTGGACTGAATACTCAGAATGTCGGCTTTGTAATCGACTTAAATTTCCTGTTTTCGTCTCCACCTGTAAACAAAAACACTGCGGCATCGGGGATATACTTTTCTGCGCACAGGTCATGACTGTTCAGCTGAGCTTCCCACGAATGTAAACAGAGGGACGCTTCTGTCGGCGAAGATCATAGGGATGAAAGAGTCCCTGCCGAGAAGTGACCTTCGGTGGTCAATGCTTTTACAATGAGGTTTGCCAAGGGGTATAATTAGGATATGGGGCGTTGCGTAATGCAATTATGGAAGAGCTTTCTCCTTCTCTCCTATACCCTCTATGTGGACCGAGAGTGAAGCTTTGTACTGTATGAAGATGGTATTTGGTTCAAGTTCCTACTTCAAATATTCACCCACGTTGTTTCAATGGAGTATCCAGGATGAAAACACTAGCAATTATTTAATTAAACTCTATTATTTGACCACAGGTTTACCTTTGACCTCTGCAAAAATTCATTATCACAGCAGAGGAGAGAAAAATGCATTCTTATTATGGTCATTGTAAACCTTATAAAAGAAATTAGGCGCAAAGCGAAATTATGCGGAATTGAGTTCGGGCCAAAACCGGGCATTAGTCTTTTATCATTAACAGGGACCATTATGTAAGAATGAATCATCAGTTTCAGGAAGCTGATGTTGTGCAGTAGAAACTTTGTACCATGGCCACAAAGCTTTGTAATGCCAACAAAGGTATAGGTCTTCACATGGACAAAATGGATTGAACCCTCACATCCATATCCATATCCACAACATGAAAATCTGCAACGAACTCTCCCTTTGAACCCGATTATAGTGTTTGGTCAAACAACAAGTCTGAATACGGAATTAAAAGTAAATCAGGCGTAACCAGAGTATAGCCTCTTATCTTTACATGACACATCACCAATACGATGATTTAGAAAGCTAAACATCTATATACTAAAAAACCAACTTTGTATGTTTGTGGGTTTGTTTGTTGTTGTTGTACGGGCTATGCGTTTCGCCGTCCTTTAAAATATGGATATGAATTTTTGGTATGGGGTAGAGCTCCGACGTTACGAGGTTTGTGGTTCACCGTTTTCGAGGGGGTCATTGGGGGTCAAAGGTCATCAGGGGTATTATGGGTTAAAATTGGCCGTGCTTTGACGTACTGATATGAGTTTTGGTATGGTGGAGAGTTTTTTCCGTACGAGTTTATTGGTCACGTTTTACTGAGGGGGTCATTTGGGGGGTCAAAGGTTCACACTCAGCTAGCGGGGGCCGCGCGCAGGCGGGCTCCCCGCTAGTGATTACTTACAAACCTTTCACACAAAGGCAGGAGCTTTCTTTAAAGGGATAAAGCACCGATCTAATGAGGAGAGTTATGATAAAAGTTGGAAATAAATAGGGGAGCGTACAATTCCATGAAACTACTTGATTGTAGAAAATAAATCACCAAAAGTTAAACAAGAGGCTGGCAACAGCTGATTGTGTACACCAGTACAGAAAAAACAGCGATCAATGAATGTTGGTGTTTTACGTTTAGATCAAAAATGTACAGGTCAGGGTGCACAATATGCGCTTCAAAATCTGGGATATTTCCATGGAAAGATTTTTTATTTGAAGCCGAATTTTATACGCACGCATAAATTTCAGGTATCACAGAAATGCAATGCTCTGTTTTCAATATGTGGATTTCAAAGCCAACCATTGCAGGGGATGTTAGAACATTAATGCAAAAATACCAATTCACGGAATTTATGATTTTTTTTTTTTTGCGACTTTCCGGTATTAGAAATCGCTGCTGCTGCTGCTTATCCTGTTAATTTGAAGGCTTGTCACCTCCAAGCTCCTGCCACGAAAAACAGGGAAGGTTTTAAGATGTGTGTATCCGAGCAGCCAATGGAGGAAAACTGTTAGAGATGGTCACAAAACAACCATTGGTTGCTCGCCGGTTCGGGATGGGTCTCTATTGGCTATTCCAAAAATTACCCCCCCCCAACGACGGGAATCCCCACACCCTTCTTCCCAAAAAAGTGCAGGGGAATTCCATAGTGAAATAAAAAAAAATCATGAATATTAACCATCATAAATCCCAGAAGTGCACGGGAAATTCCCACAATGGAAAAAACGTAAAACAAATTATAGTATTAAGTAATTGAGTAGCTAACCAAGATGACTCTGGGAATTCCCATAACATTTCACTGACCCACGAAAAAAATTATCAATTCCCAAAGAATACTATCACTTAGTGTTTTTTTCCTTTCGTTCTCGTTGTTCACACACCCAAGATGACATGATTAAACAAATGCCATGGGAATTCCCACCACTGATTTGTCAAAAACAGCTTGTGAATTCCTATAGATTTCGAATTTGAAATGACATCTTTGGGGGGTGGATTATTTCTGGAATAGGGCCATTTCTCTATAAAAAATGAAACACGCTTCAACTGCCATGCACCGATGGTCAACCGACGGGTTGAGTTTTGAAGGCATTCTTTCTAAATTCTAATATAAACATTTTGACCCCCGTCGGGAAACCATGAAAAGGGGATTGTTTTAAACGAATATTTGGAAATCGCTGAGTGTTGATATGTCACTGATGATGAAAAGTGATTACTAAAGCTCTAACTTGCAATTCTGATTATGAGCATTTAAGCAATTAGACTTTACGAATCGGTTTCGGGTATGGACTAAGACGAGCGCAAGACAATTAGGATACCACTACAACCTGAGATCCATAGAGCTGCTTTTGCGGTACCTGATATGGGGAAGGAAACCATGGTAAGAAGGACGAACGGTGAACGTGAATAACACAGGTCCATATAGAAGAAAGATGAAATCGCTTCCTAGACTTACAAATTCCCCTCCCGAGCTTCTTTATTGTCATGATTGTGCGAGCGGCCATTTTGGTGCACAAGCACAACGCAGTGTTTACGTCACGTCAATGTATCACGGTTGCATGCTAAACGTAGATTTATTTTGTCATTTTGTCGTTTCGGGTTTTTTATGGACTTAAAAGTGAATTTGTGGGCTTTTGAGCAGAATCTTCTAGTTAGAGAGCAAAAGTTGGCAAATAATTGCTTTTATAAGAAACGCAAAAGATCAGTCTTATAATAATTATTTATAACGCGCAGGGTTCACCTTACGTGGTTACTCATGGCTCGATTTGCCAAATTATCGACAGCTGGCTAGGCGCAAAACCTTGTCAGCACTTTAAAAAGATTTTGTTTAGTATACGAATTTCTCTAAATTGCCATGGATCGATGGTAGACCACCTTGTTTTGAATTTGCTGCTATGTAAATTGGTCCTATAGAAACCATGCTTTGATTTTCATCGTACACGACAGACGAAAATACTAAATCATCATCTATTACATAAAGACGGCGCATTCGGCCTATTTGCTTCAGGTGTGAATCTAATCATTGGTAGGCATTTCAAATATCCCAAAACACCCGGGTTCGAAGCAAATTAAAACTCTACTCGTGTCTCTTTAAACTACCTATAGCAGCTACAAATATAACTTGGGTAAAAACGAGGCGTTGAGACTTAGTACTTCTTGCCAAAGGAGATAAAAAAAAAACACCTTGGCCCCAGCGGGGCTCGAAACCACGACTCAAAACGTTTTATTGGACCATGCGTTCATGCACTTTTCCATGGACGTTCACACACGTGTTATTCCAGTTATAATCTTTTCTTTGATTTTGAGAAATTTGTCTTTTAAAATATTTCTATCTAGTTTGTTTTTATCTTGCGTTAAGCACATTTTAAAAGGCCAAAAACTGTCATCCAGGGAGCTCAACTGATGATACAGTTTCCAATTATTACTTCTTAACAAATTGGACCTGACAAATAGCACTCATTTGCTAATCGCTTTAAAAAGGAATTTAATTAATATAAGCTGGCATTGTATTGTAACATATCTAAAAACAATCCATTGGACTACTCTATTTGTACTTGATTTAAAGGCACTATCAGTGATTTGCTAAATCATCAAAATCAGATTTTTTGATGTTGTAAGTATATATAAGTATTGTAGCGTGCTCTTTTTTTATATCCAGCAAATAGCATTGCTAGTACTTCCAGCTGGTATCATGATAGTTACATTTTCAGCATTGCAGCAATACTATGTAAAGATTTCACTACCCAGGCATTTTGACACCATATTAATTAATAAGCGAGCGCCGAAGCGAAGCTCTTATAGACAAACGCGTATGTACATATTGACATCTATTGAATCTATAGTCGGACAGGTTTAAAAATACCGACCCTCATTGATCCCCCTTTTCGTTTCTATGAAGTTTTTCATTTGTATTCCGATCTGCAACAGTAATGTTGTTTTAATTCTCCATCTGTTTGATATTTGTTTTTCCCTCCGGGCAATTGTTTTTTTATGTACTTGGTTTTCTAACATTAAAACCTAGATAATGTTGTGCTGATATTCTTAAAAATCAAATGCTTGGAATAATAAATACGATAAATAATTATTTTAAAATAAAAATAATAAATAAATTTCACTATAGTATAGGCGCCCTTTTAAATTTCGTAATCTATCTTCAGGGGACGGCGGCCAAGAAATCCTAATTTTAGATGTTGTCATTGGTTTAACACGTAAAGCGAGGAATTAACGGACGGCAAACAAACATTTTTTTGATGACAGCTGTCATCAAAGTAGACTTATCAGCGAAATGCATTCCACATTTTTTATTCTCTCGCATTACGCTGCTATCCCTTGAAGGGGCTCCATATTTTTAACAAACTCATTGGAACGTTATTTGTTGTTTTTTTGTAATTAAATTAAAAAAAAAATTTTATGTTTTTACTACAGACTAAATGATTCAAGCTCTTAAAAGTTTAAGTTATGCTTTATTCCCTACCTAGTGATTGAACTATATCTACATTTACAAACCGGTGTAAAAGGAGATTTAGGTTCCGTCCGGATCCATAATACGAACATAAAAGCTGAAAAAATGTCGCGCGAAAGGAGTCCAACTGAATCGATTGCACTATTCTTCAACAAACCGTTGTAGGTGGACTATAAGTCTGGAGGACCATATCACTGGACTATACGTAAGGTTTGACGCGATAGGTAATTAGTAATATAGCCTTTCTCTTTTCTTTTCTTATATCCAGCCCCCCCCAAATTAATAGCTTGCTAGTCTTCCATCCAGCTGGTCTTCATTGCTAGTAACATTTTCAGCATTCAGCAATACTATGTAAAAGTATTTCACTACACCATTTCTTTTTGCCACCATATTTAATTAAATAATTTTAGATGTTGTCATTGTTTTATTAACCGTAAAAGCAGGATTACGGC
>JAMKCH010032037.1:0-39768 GCA_023653785.1 Ophioderma brevispina | reverse complement strand
AAGTGGACATACAAGAATGAGTTGGTTTGAGATTGTCCCTTATTACAACTATTTATGACTAAACTTAGTTCAAGAGACCTGGTCCGTGGCAATTAAGACCTCATTGCAAATCATCCCCCTAAAAGGTATTTTCAAAATTAAAAGTTTCATGGAAAGGAATTGAAAATGACATTGATTCTGATGTTAAAATGTATTTATTTTGTACACAAATTGGTGAGCCTATATTATGTATATGGGTTCAGAAGTTGGGGCCTTTGGATTCGTGTCAAAATTAATGAAGTGGTCCACACTAAATATTGCAAAAATGTCCTTGGCATCCCATATTCACTTATAAATGAATTCAGAGGGCTGAATTGGGTCGATATCCCATTATGATCAAGGTTTACAAGAAAAATGCTTTCATTCTGGTTAAAAAAAATTTTGAGAATGAGGCTCTTGCTTATTTTAGCCACTTAAAATGCTATAACTTCTTGAAACGCTTGGACGAAACGAAAAGTAAACCAAATTGGGTGTCCAAAGTGAGAGAGATTTTAAATATTTATGGTTTTGGCTTTATTTGGATAATCAAAGGTGTTGAAAATGTCCACAATTCTTGATATGTGTTTGAAGAAAGGTGTAAGGATGTTTATCTTTAAGATTGGAGAGCTCAGACAGAATCAAATGCTCGTCAATTTTATATGAACTTAATCAAATTATCAAATTGAGGGGTTACATTAAAATGTGACAATTTTTCAAACACAGAACTAATGGATACATTACTAGAACTACTTTCTAACAATATTTGAATGCAAATAAAAGGTATGGTAAGAGGCCTTTGCAGATGTGTGACCTTCAATTGGTGGAGGACGAATTACCAGTTTTGTCTTCTTCCCCAAGTACATTGTTTCGAGTAGCTCTATTACCTATTCACTACTGGCAGAGCCCCTCTTATATGAAATTGCATTCCCTGTTGTAACGAGTCATCTGTGTAAATCTCGCCAAATTTCTGTAATGCTTCATTCTCCATAAGAAAGTCCTCCATGGACATCCTATGTAATAATCATTTTTTTTTCTCAATGCCGGCTGGCCTACAGAGAGTATAATAAAGCCATACTGGGCTGCAAGATTGCCCAGGAAACATTAATTTGGCCGAAATACCCCGAATCTAATCATTTCGAGAACTCTCCACCCGCTCCCTTCCACCAATGTTACATCATTATGCGCCTTACGGAACTCCATAAATCGTGTACCCAAGCCTTGCGGGAAATTTTCGTAAATGTATGCAAATTCGATACGTATTTAGCATATTTTACAACCAAAACCTAATCCGGTCGGAACTCGTGGCCCCTCTTCTTTCCACCAATTACACAACAAAAAATTATTAATTCTTAATTAACTAATTAATCAGTAAATCAATACACAATCACGGAACAAACGGACGGGCGGGCAGACAGACTCATGACAACATACAGACAGACATACAGAACCGAACAGACACCCAGGGGGGGACAGACAGACAGACGACAGACAGAAAGATTACAACCTCCGAACAAATTTCAGGCGAGACCAAAAAGGAGTTCCTGTAACCTGACCCACGTGACACACTTATGAATTCAGAAACCTTAACAGAATAAACATAGGCCCTTTTATTCCGTAAGGGTATCCAAATTCGTAAGTGTGTGGTCAGAAAAAAAAGTGTGTCAGATGGGTTAGTTATGAACTCCTGTCAAAAACCTCATATGGCTTAAAACCTGTTTTTTTTTTTTTCTGAATTTTGAAATTCTCAGAAAAGCGGGCTATCCCCACCCTCTGGCCCCGCCCTGATCAGCGAATTATAATCACAACCTAATTTTTCGCTTTACAAAACACCACGCTATAGCTGCATAAGAAAATTTCAAGCTTTAGGCTCAAAACAACACTCATCTATCAAGCCCTTTGAAATTACCCTCAAAATACTCCAGACCTATCTATCTACCCCACCAACGGATGAGATGAGCCTATACAGATGGCAACATGCTACTACTTCTCAATGACATAAGCAATGTAAGAGTTTCTGCCGCGCATAATAGCCTCATTTTGAGCAACTTGTAGTAAAATGTAATTAACTTTGTGATCCACTCCTCGTCCCTCTGATTTACCTCAAAGAAATTGTTATAAACCATCTGAATTGTTGGCCCAAGTATAGTATGTGTGCTATTCCTCCCTCATTCTGCAAAGTTTGATCTGCTCTAGAAAAAAAAGTCGTAATTTTATAAGTCTGTCCTTTAAAGGGATACACAGTGATTTGCTGATCTGAAATATTAAAAAAAAACCTCAAATTTTGTAATTTGTGGTATTTTTTGTTACTGGCCTTAAGATTTGGGCTAACATAACTGCAGGTGTTGACCCCTACATCTTGTATTAAAAACAGGACCAGGACTTTTTTTATCTGATTCTTTAATTTCTATAAGTGCTTATCAAAATTCTGACTAAGATCAAAAATTCCTTTCCATGTGAATATCCCAGATTTAATAAGTGTAATATTGTGGCCCAGACCTTTACAGATTGCCCCCTCAAACACCAAGATATTATTGATCTTGTTTATCTTCTGTACTGGTGTAAACCCAATCAGCTGTTTAGTGCAGATTTTAAGACACCCGTTTGCTGTATAATCTATTTGTGGGAGACTGTATGCAAATTTTCCTCAAATACTTCTCTTCATTTTTTCACGATTTGGTGTTTTTGTTCCTACATTAAAGTAGTTATATGGAATGGGTCATGCTAATTATCTTGATTTATAAGGTAAAAAATACATTTCAACATTTTTTTATTCTCTCCGTCCATTAATCACTATCACTGCTTATCCCTTTAAATGGACAAATTACAACACAGTGGCCTATGGGGCAGCGCGATACAACTAATTCAATCAATAACATCAAAACGCAACATCTAAATCAACTGAAATTTTGAAATAACCGTTTTTTTTAGGCTATCTAGTGAATCATAAACGAAAATAAATGTGCTATGATCATGAAATAGACCTTTAAATGACGATTAACCTGTAATTCCTGAACACTTGACATGACCCAAGAATCTTCCTAAGTAATTCAGTGAATACATTTCTGTGCAAGAAGCAGCATTTTAATGACCTCAAATGACCTAGAAGATCCTGAACAACCCATATGAGACTCACAAAGATCTTTCAAGAACTTAAAATGTTTTATGCGATTCTTCTTATCGTATCCAAACACAGCAGTTCTCAAATATGATCCAGCCAGAGGTGTGTACAATGTCTGGCTACTTCACTGAATTCTGCAAGGTCCTTGTCAGTGCATTGTTGCTCCAGCATTGGGCAGACCAAGAGGTGTTCCATTGTCTTTGGTGCTGTTCCACAATCACAGGTAGTATCCTGATCTGCTTCCAGGTAGCCCCACTTCTGCAAGGAAACCTTAGATCGGCTTTAGATTAGGTCTTTCTTTCCACAAGGTGACTCTCTTAAACTCCTGAGAGACTGTTTCAAGGGGTTGGGCTTTGCTTAAGAAACTCTCTCTGGATTTAAGGTTGTTAGCAACTGGTCTCTGTCCAGACATAGTGTGCTTCACATTAGACGATGGACATCTGCCGGAGCAACCCCCGCCAGGATGTATGAGTTTTCCGTTGGTGTTGGGGGAAGACATCCTGTGATAAGCTGGCAGGAAGCATGCTAGCTTCTTGGCATGGGTTGATCTTTTCCATACAGGGCAATCATACATGAGTAGCACAGGGCAAGTGCCGTCGATCTTCGGGTATGTGGGCAAGCACCCCGTTGTGCCAGTGAGTTTGTTCAAGATGTTATTGTATGAACATACTTTACTTTTTGTCTTCTTAATGTGGGTCTTATAAGAGAGAGAGTGCGGTCCAAGGAAGACAGGACTACCACAGTGCTATAGGGGTATTCCAGACCAGGTTACTTTAAGCTGGTGTTTGGCTTCACGTTTGCGTAGATGGGAAGCACACAACTGTGTCTTGGATGGATTTGCAAGTAGGTGGTTTTCCTTATAATAAGTTATGACAAGGAGTGAGTTTACCCAAAGCTTTGCATTCGGGGAGCCAGGATCCCGCACCCCCGGGGTGCGGAACATGGGGACGATGACCTTGAAATGGCCTTCACAAGTTTTAGCACTGAATGTTGACCACACCTACTAAGTTTAATGACCATACAAAAATTTGTAGTGATTTGACCTCGGATGATCCCAGATGACCTGAAAATGACCTTGAAAAAAATAAGCATCAAATATTGACTACACCCACCAGGTTTCATGGCCATACAGCCATGTATAGTTATTTGACCTTGGATAACCCTACATCACCTTGTAAACATTTTTGGCACTGGATGTTGACCACACCCACCAAGTTTCATCATACCACCATGTATTTAGAGATTTGACCTTGAATGACCCCACATTACCTTGCAATGACCTTCAAAATTTTCGGCACTAAATGCTGACCACACCCACCAAGTTTCATCATCCTACTACAATTGACTAGTATTATAGCAATTTTCCCATTTTGACCGCATTTGACCTTTGACCCATGCCAAATGACCCATCTCCAAACTCATCCACCGACTACTTGAGAGACATTTATGGTGAGAAGATGAACAACCATACTTGCGGGACTGTGCTTACACTCACGTCATCTCTTCATACTGCAGATGAGACAATTAAGTATAGATATGTAGGTAAGTAGGTAGGTATGTAGGTAGTTAGGTAAGTAGGTAGTTAGGTAAGTTGGTAGGCTGGTAGGTAGCCATTTAGGAAGGTAGGTATGCAGAAAAGTAGGCAGCTAGGTAGGCTGGTTGGTTGGTAGGTTTGTAGTACATAGGTACATCGGAGGTGGGTGGGTGGGTGGGTAGGTAGGTAAGTAGGTAGGTTGGTGGATGGATGGATGAGTGCTGAAGCACTACACAACTTGAGCCAATAAATTTAAATAATTCAAGGAACTTACTTGTTTCATTCCCATTAGAGTGACATCTCCTATAAATGAATGTTGTAAGTGCAACAACTATTATGACTAAGATGACCAGAACTACCCCCAGTGTAACAGCATCAATGTGACCTGAAAAAAAGAATGAACAGGTTACAGCAGTGGCGTAACAGGCGGGGGGCAGGGGGGGGGCAAAGTGCCCCCTCTGACGACTTTGGCCGGGAAAGAATTTGCAAAAATCATGCTAAATCAGCCGTTTTTTAGCCCTCTGACCGGGAAAAATTGGTCTTTTGACCCCCCTGAGAGGGAAAATTTCCCAAGACTGGGAAATTTGCCCCCTCAGAGCAGGCAGGCCCGATACGCCATAGCGCGCCACTGAGTTACAGCAGGCATGATGAGACATGATACTCACCCTGTGAAACAAAAATGGCTAATAGGGCAAATAAAAAAAGTTTTGTTTCAGAAAATCGCACACATTGCTTTTGAAATTGTTTTTAGCACTTTTTTAGGTTGCTCAATTGCTCACCTGAAAATGTTTTCATTATTTGCAATTTTCTAAAAAAAAATTGTCTGAAAGAAAATTCTGAAAAGAGGAGGGGCGAAACATTACATAATTAACTCACATAGGTAAAAAAAATAATTTTAATGCAATTTATTGCTTAAAATCCCTGTTTTCCATGAATTTTGACACACTCATAAGGCGCGGCCGCCTCCCCTGCCACCCCCGATTTCGCATTGCCTTTTTTCACATTTCTTCTGTGACAAACTCTGATTTTTTATTTGGCCTTACCAGTTTGTGCTATATTTTTGAAGTATCACTGGGATACTTATATGTGATGGTTCTGAAATTAAAGCTGCCAAGTCAGTCAAATACTTGGGTATAACCCTTGATGAATCTCTTTCTGGGGAGTCAATTGTCTGTGATATTTTGAAAAAAGCAGGTGCCAGACTTAAGTTTTTGTATAGACATGCCCACTACTTAAATCAGAAAACTCGTAAAACTTTGAGTACTGCCTTGATTTTGTGTCATTATGATTATGCTTGTTCATCATGGTTTACATCTTTAACTCAGTATTACAAAAACAGACTCCAAACAATGCAGAACAAGGTTGTTAGATTCATCTTGAACAAAGGCCCCCGTTATCATATTGGTCAAAAGGAATTGGATGAAGTTGGTATACTTTCAGTAAAAGATAGAGTCATTCAGACGAAGTTAATCATGTTTTAAAATTTTCATGGTGCAGCTACAGACTATTTAAATGCACCACTTTGTTTCGGTCTCATCAGTTCACAATTACAGTACAGGGTAGTCCTTTTAATTTTGTTGTTCCTAAAGTCAAAAATCAGGCTAGCCAAACATTTGTCTTTACTGCTTACGTCATTGGAAACTTTTGCCTAATTTCAATCAAAGAGCAAATAAGTTTTTAAAAAAGCAGTTCAAAATCTCAGTCAAAAAACCTCTTGTTGAGCAAAGTTGGCTAGCTGAGCAAAAATTCCACACCACCATGATAAATATTAGGATGAATTTGATGTTGGTTTTTGTTTTTAATTTTTGAATCTAAATTGAGCTTAGTTCAGGTTAGATGGTTTAATACCTGCCTCTGGGTCTGCGGCCCCCGGATTCTTGATTTTGCACTTAAGGGACCCCAATGGAATTAAGATTTTATTAAAAGCTTTTTGGGCTATCCTTGGTACTTACGGTATATGCTCTATAAACCCAACTTTTGCCAGTTTCTTCCCAGTTATGTGTATGCAGGTTTTAAGAGTCATTTATATGTGCAATAATTCTGTATATTAATTTTGCTTATTTCTCATATTTTATGTATATTGTCTTGAGTACTGAATAAAAGAAATGAAATGGGGCAAGACATATAAAATTGCATATGATGATACAGATTCCAATGCAAAATTTCATTCTTTACTTTGAGGTGGGTATTTTTTAAAAAATCAAGTTTAGATACCCTCGATTTGTGTCAAGTTGTAATAAGAGTTAATAGATTTGGTAAAATGTGATCACTTGATGACATCTGATGCAATGCTGTTTGATCCTATGCAAATTGGCTCTTAATTTTGAACAATTATATCAGTGGTGACAACAATTATTACATTAAGTGATATAAAGCACACAACCTGTTGGCCTGTTCTCCACAACCCACTCTGTTTTTGAAGACGTACAAAAGAATGCTCAAACCGTAGCCATGATATACTAGGCAATCACAAGGAGCATAGCATTTTTATGATATAACTTCCGTCGCTGATTGGGAAAGCATGCCAATATCTAATCGATAAATTCCCCTAGCATGAACAAGCAACGTGATGCAAGCCAGCTGACCTCAATTCAACTCAATCGTTCCGACGCTCCCAGCGACTTCGACGCTGGAAGCATTGATACAAGCGTTCTCGACCCAAAGTCCCCCGCGCAGTGCAGTAGCTAAAGAACAAGAACAACAATTTTAAGATCTCGGGGAAGATCGTGATTCCCCCCAAGTTTCATCCTCCTCCCACATGTTTTAGTGATTTGATACCTTAAAGACCCGCATGACCTTGAAATGACCAAATTTTTTAAATTAAATCTTTTTAAATCTGCCAATTTTCACCCTCATAATACCCCATGTTAAGTGATTTGACCTTGGATTACCCCGCATGACCCTTGAAATGACCTTCAAAAAATTTTTTTGGTACTAATTTTTGACCACACCCACCCATTTTCATTCATCCTACCTCCTACCCCTACCACATATTTATGTTTGACCTTGGAATGAACCCCTCATGATGATCTTTCACCTGACCCTACAAAGTTTTGGCACAGCTTTTGATCACACCCACCATTTTCAATTTTCACCCTCCCACCACATTTTAGTGATTTGGGACCTTGAATGACCCTGCATGACCTTCAAAAATTTCGCATGGAATGTTGACCACACCCCACCAAGTTTCATCCTCCTACCACATATTTAGTGATTGACTGGATGACCCCGCTCATGACTATCACATGACCTTACAAGTTTGGCACAGATGTTGATCACACCCAACCAATTTCAGTTTTCACCTCCAACCACATTTAAGTGATTTGACTTGGATGCCTCGGATGACCTTGAAATGCCCTTCAATTTTTGGTACTGATGTTGACCACACCCACCATTCCATCCTCCTACACATGTTAAGTGATTTGTACTTGGATACCTCAGAATGACCTTGACATGACCTTCAAAATTGTTGGCATCGAATGTTGAGATCACACCCCACCCATTTTCACCCTCCAACCACATGTTAGTGAGTTGACCTTGGATGACCATCAGATGACCTTGAAATTGACCTTCACAATTTTAGGTACGGAATGTTACCACACCCACCAAGTTTTCAATTTCATCCCCTACCACATTTTATTGATTTAAACATTGGATGACCCCTCATGATCTTCCCATGACCTACAAAGTTTTTTGGCACAGAATGTTGATCACAACCCACCCATTTTGCACCCTCCAACCACTGTTAAGTGATTTGACTGGATTACCTCGGATGACCTTGAATGACCGTCAAAATTTTTGTTACTTGAATGGTTGACCACACCCACCAATTTTCCTCCCTCTTCCTCCACATGTGAGTTGATTTGACCTTGGATGACTCTCGGATGACCTTGAAATGACCGTCAAAATTTTTGGTACTGAATGTTGATCACCCCACCAATTTCATCCTCCTACCACATGTTAAGTGAATTGACTTTGGATGACCCAGGGGACCTTGAAATGACCTTCAAATGTTTGGTAACTGCATGTTGACCACACCCCACCAATTTCATCCTCCTACCACATGTTTAATTGATTTGACCTTGAATCACCTTGAATGACCTCACATGACCTTAAATGACCTTCATTCCAAATTTTTGGTACTGATGGTGATCACACCCACCAATTTGCATCCTCCTACCACATGTTTAATTATTTGACCCTTGGAGTACCTCAGGATTACCACTTGAAACGACCTTCAAATTTTCGGCACTGCATGTTGACCACACCCACCATTTTCCATCATCCTACCACAACAATTGTTTATGCATTTACACTCCATTTTTGCCTATTTTTATTTTTGACCCCATTTACCTTTGACCAATGCCACAGACCCTCCTCCTAACTCATCCGCAGCCTACTTGTTGACATCTATGGTGCAAGATGGACACCCATACTTTCTTCCAATCAAAAGATATCGTGTTGGCAACGTTTATTATAGCGAGTTAGCCCTATTTTTTTGCCCATATTTGACCCTATTTTTGACCACAATTGAACCTTTGAACCCATGCCACCATGACCACTTTGGTATCCCACCCACCTGCCGCCTACGTGAGCTACATCTAGTTGCGAAAATGGACTTCCACACTGCTTAGTTCCAAATATATCACGAGGGACGCACACCACACACACGCACGGACGGCTCGCAATTTCTATAGTCCCCCTTTGCCACAAAAGTTGGCGGGGGACCAAAAATGCTACAAGCATTTTATTCACTAGCGATTTTACAGTTACAAAGCACGCTGCAACGGGTAGTATACTGTGGCCTTTATTTTCACATTCAGAAAAGTTTTCCTTTCAGAAATTTAAACATTTTATATTAAAAAAAGAAAAAACCTAAAAAATTAAAAAAAAAAAAAAAAAAAAAAAACAACTAGAATTTCGCAGTTTATCAGCTTTCGCGCTCATTATATATTCAAATAATTCACTATTCACGTACCCATTTCGATCTAAAACCATTAAAACCCAATGGAAAACAGATTGATTGTAGGGGTATACTTTTACCAGTAGTGACATCCAAGTTTGATTAAAAATCTAAAATCTGACTTTATTAGCCAATATGTAAATGAGCTGATATTAGGGTTGGGCAAATCACCAAAACATTTTGAAACTAGTGGTTTCTATGGCCAATTGTGTAAATCCAAAAATGACCTTTATTTTTACATACGATGATGTCTGACGTCGCTAAATTACGAAAATTCAAAATGGCCGCCAAAATGACGTATTTTTCGACTCATCACCTATTTTTTGGGTAGATACCACTTTTAATATGTCTATATATAGGATTTTGGGGTCAAGAAACTCAAATTTGACCTTTTTAAAATGTTTACTCCTACCCAAAATGAGTTATGTGTGAATTTTGATAATTTTCATAATTTTTAAAGTAATTATCACCCTGCTTTACTCAAATATGACTATTATGTTGTCCTTTCAACCATTTACTGGCTTGAAAAGAGTGCGCATGTCCATATGTGTGTGTTCCACTTTGGTTAGGTCTTGTTCAAAAAGTTTAAACCAGACTTGGGGTTAAGCCAGTAGGAGTTCCTTCATATGTTGATGATGTCAAAGGTCATAGACCAAGGTCTACTGGCTAGTGGTGGGTCAACATTGGTTCAAACTCACTCGCGCAAATGCATCTCAACGAATCGCCGGAAGAGCCACAGTGTTCATCCTATCCATCAACATCACACCACGCATCGCTCTCACCATTGCTCTCTCTGTCCTCCTCAGAATCCCCATCTCATTTTCGGTCAGACACCATGTCTCGCTCCCATACAGCATCACTGATATGCACAACTCTTCACTCATAAAAAAATAATGCAACAGAAGTATTCACTAGATTGAGTTGAGTTGGGATAACTCAACTGAGTCGAGTCAAGATATCAACTAGTAACCCCAACTCAACTCAGCCAAGTAAATATTACTTTCTCTTTCATTAACTCAACTCCATTAAGCCCTCTCAACTCACAACTCAATCATCTAATGCAACAGCCCTTGCAGTTTTCTATGAGTGTATACACCATACCTTTCATCTCAAATGATATCTTTTCCCTTGCAGCAACTCCCCCACATTCCCTAAACTTCACCCAACCATACATAACCTAGCCTAGCTCACAGCCACCTCGCATCCACCACCGCCCCCTTACACTGTCCGCCTACATCCCTCCCGCACCCTTCTCGCATCTTCCACACATAAAATCTCTAGCCAAACACCTCTCTTTGTACATCTCCATGGATCCTTTCCCACATTTCTCACCACGTCACGGATTCGACTACGACCACCTCGCCCTCTCCACCCCGCTCACCAGCACTTTTGTCAAGGTTTTACCTTCAGACCCTTAACCTCAAACGCTCTCCACCTTCAAACTTCTTCCCCCAGTCCCTACATTGACTCACATATTAAAACAATCAATCAGCAATACAACATCTCACTCTCAAACCGTTCTTTTGCCTCTCCGTGGCGAAATACAAGAAGCTTGATGTCCACCCACCTCACCTCAGAAAGGTCTTCAAGAAATCAGACCCCACTCTTAATCTCATTGTTTTGCCCCTTCATACAAAAACTCATCACTTGCTCTAACCATTGCTTCTGGTATCCTCTCTTCCTCATTGCCAACTCCATCACTTGCCTCTAATCATCTAAACGGCCGCAGCGAGCTTGTTCACCATTTAGCGCCAAATGCCCTGTTTGTCATTAGGTTGGGGAATTGTCAGATGGATCCTCTGGATGTCTCGAAAGCAATCACATCAATGTAGTTAAATAAGGGGCGACGACCCCCCTGTTTTGGCATTGGTACGTCCAATGTGTTGACGTCTCGAACACTTGGTCAATCGCACGATGACAGTGCCGGCAAATCGTGCACGGCGTTG
This sequence comes from Ophioderma brevispina, assembly GCA_023653785.1. Taxonomy (NCBI): domain Eukaryota; kingdom Metazoa; phylum Echinodermata; class Ophiuroidea; order Amphilepidida; family Ophiodermatidae; genus Ophioderma; species Ophioderma brevispina. The sequence continues at coordinate 28,189 of JAMKCH010032037.1, read as the reverse complement.
GGCAACAGAAGATGAAATTTGAGGGATATCGCCATATATAAGCTGTGCTTTGTCTTGTGCTCGCGCTCAGGATATGTTTTGACTCGCATAAGAAGCTTGGTTTAGGTGCCACCAGTCTATCCTGTAGCTCTTTCTTCATGGTCCAGGTCTCAGATCCCTATAACAGGAACCTCTACACAGGCTCTAAAGACTTTAAGGCTTTGGTTGAAATGGAAGATACCAATCCATAAGTGGTGTAATTTTATTGCAGGCATTCGCAAGCCTTGCTCCCTTTTGCGTACACAGGAAGTCTTCTTCCTGTCAGCAACATAGGACCCTAGGGCGCGTTCCCACTATGGAATGTTTGGTACACCAACCTAGGACGTGGTACTCGGTGCTACATCGAGCCCACTTCCTTGCCTAGTGGGACGCGTTGTAAAAGTGGACTTCGGACCTACAATCCAATCGTGTCCGAGACCACCTCCGGTTAGTAGTTCTCGGTACATGCCGTTGTACCAAATGCACAGTGGGAACGCGTTGGTACATCGTAAGTGGGCCCGCTCACATATCACTGCGAAAACCACTCCTTGGCTGTGAGCAAGGCCCGGGGAGCAATGGACAAAATTAAATGCAATGAACAAAATCCGTATTTTTCAACTTTGAATTCACACAAATATAATAACCCTGAAACATCTACACATTTCCTCCTGATTAGTTTTTCTCTATTTGTAATCATCTATTTCATTAAGTAGATAAAACAGCGTACTTTAGAGCAGCGGTGAAAAACAGCGGGCTGACGGCCATCCATAACACGTAACACCATGAGACTTCCGTGTTTACGATGAAATCTGAAAATGGATACTTCACGCGCATCACGCCGATTAATCCAAATACAGAAAATGATAGCCAGGACGATGTTCTTGTTCGACAGTCCATTTTTTTTACAACATCAAATTTCATCAGAGAATCTATTTGTTTCATTCAAGTGCAACAGGAGGAACAGAGCAGATCACTTTTTTGCAATAAAATAGTGGACGGAATTTAAGGAACAACATCCGGGTAAGTGGCCCATAACAACATCGGCCGTTGTGGCCCGGATGGAGTACTATATGGCGACAGTGAAGAACAACACGAAATCAATGTGGGCCGAGCCCACTTCTATGTGACTCATACCTAGGTCCGCGCACACAATGTTTATGTGGGAACACGCCCTAAGATACTTGAAGTCCTGACCTCTTTGAGTTGGGTTACCATCTGCTGTGCAGATTGTTATGATCGTCTTCCCCTCATTGACTTTCCTCGGTACTCTATCAAATGCCTCTCTTCAAGTCTACAAACACATACCGCTTCTTTAAGTTGGCGCGATATTCCCTACACCTCCTCAAATCACACTGGCATCTATCCGTTCATTAGCGCGATATTCCCTGAGCATCCTCCTCAAAATAAACACTGCATCTATCGTTCCCTTCCCTGGCATAATTAAATTGCATCTCATCCACTTCCACTATCTTCCGAATCCTATTCTCTAGAACCCTCTCATTGCAAGCTCACACGCCTATATGCGCCACAACTCATTGCATCCCCTTTCCCTTTTGGAAACTACCACACTCACTGCCCACTCCTTCGGTATCCCTCCTCCATCTAACACCCTCTGACACAACTCCATCATCACACCAATCACTATTGCTCCACTCGCAATAATCATCTCAACACTCACCTCTGAGGAGTCAAATTTGACAATGACATAGACTCATTGTTGAAAGCAATCTATGCATGGACTAACAAGGATTGATGTCCATTTAGCATTCCAGGCCAACGGTATGCTCAAATTGTATATGATTATTCATATTTTTATAAGTCTGATTTATAGTTTAAAAAAACCAAATGGTTGAAAGGATAACAATATACTTAAATTTGAGCAAAGCATGTGACAGTTATTTACAAAAAAATTATGAAAATGATCAAAATTCACACATAACTCATTTTAGGCAGCGTTAAACATTTTAAAAAGGTCAGATTTGAGTTTCTTGACCCCAAAAACCTATATAGAGACATATTAAAAGTGGTATCTATCCAAAAAGTAGTTGATGAGTCGAAAAATATGTCATTTTGGCGGCCATTTTGAATTTTCGTAATTTAGCGACGTCAGACATCATCGTATGCAAAAATAAAGGTCATTTTTGGATTCTACAGCAAAATTGGCCATAGAAACCACTAGTTTTAAATCATTTTTCAGAAAAAGTCCAGATTTGCCCAACCCTACTGATATATGCATATACCATCAACATTTTGCATGGGTAATATGTGTTCAGCAGTGCCTATCCTTGCTTACCGCACAAGTTCCAAACATAATAAAATCTGTATCAAACAATTTACTATTGTATAATTACTAATATATAATTACTATTATGACACAATATTTTGGTCCTCAAAATCTCTCGTTGCACCTTTAATTATGAGCCAAATATGGCCTGCAGGGATGTATAATTGTAAGCAAGGTAAATAATTGCCAAAGAATGTGATATATGACATGAAGACAGGATAAGCAAAAAGGTAGACTTAACACGGGTTAGTCCTGAGGGCCTAGGCCAAGGGGCTTCTCATTTCAGGTGCAACAAGAGATTTTAAGTCATCCAAATTTTCTATGCTATGTAGTGATTTCATATATATTAGACACTCAAAAGATTCCCTACCTTTTATTGGCCACAGAAATAGCTTGAAATGAAGATAAAAGGTGATTTGTATATGCTTATATTTCAATAGAAAACATAGGCTGAATTTCCTATTTGCTCCTATATGAAATTAGAAATTTCACAATATTTGTACCAAAGAAACATTTCTCAACTTAATCCTTTCAGATGGGGATATTTTTGACAGAAAGCTTTGCACCAATGCAAAAATCAAAATTTTCAAATTTTTTAGGGATACATGCATCTGTTATTTGAAATCTTGTTGCACCTTTAAATTGCCATAATTCAATCCTTATTTGGACCAGGCTTACAGCATTTATTTAAAAAAAATAAAAGCTTTTCAACGGTGTTTCCGTAACTTTACCAGGTTTACCTGACAAGGTTTTGGAAATACTGAATCCAACAACCTATATTACAGCTTTATTCTGCCAAGGTTGTTGAATTCATAAACCTGGTCAGGTAAACCTAGTTAAGTTACGGAAACACCCGTTTTTCAACCACCCGAATCTATCCACAAATTAGTGGTGGAGGACAAGCAAATAATTGGAGCATAAGAGCTATCAACAGTGTAAAGATGAGAAAAATACATGGGAAGCCATATAGGTTACTAGAGGCCATGATTTGTATATCATAGCATGCTCTACTGCACAATCTCCATAGAAATTTGTGCAAGTATATTTTAAAGAACAAAATCTTGTTCACCTGCTATGAAATTTCATGAAATTTGCACAGGATGTAGCTACTAGAATATGTAATCCAAAAGAGATGTCACCCACAAAACGTGTCACCCTGATAATTAAAAATAAGGGGGATGCATTATCATTTCTGGGTGAATAATGTGTACGAGTAGGATAACCTAAAACAAGATTTTCCAAGCTGAGAATACTTATGATCCCATAGATATACTGCAAACCCCCCACAACCCCCTTATTTCTATTCCATTTACCTGAAACAGCTTTAAAAATACATCGTTCACCAAATGCATGTGTCATCTGCCATCGCTGTTGTGAATGGGCCAAAGTTGACATGAAGGTTCACCAACATGAAGGTCACAGTCACTACAGTGGGTCATAACCCAAGGACCATTGCATCCAAGTGCCGGAAACGTGCTGTTATTAGGAAACGCAAGTGGGCAATTTTGCTTAGGGTTAACATTTGAGTCATATTTTTAGCCACAGAGAGATACATGACCACATTACCAAAACAATCCCTGTGCAGCTTGCTTCAGACCACACCAAAATGCATTTTGTCAACCCTTATTGCAGAATAATGGGTAGTTGGGCAGTAAACTGACCTATAGGAATGCTGCATTTTCAGTAATGGGCAGTCAAGGTAATAGTGCTAAAATCCATTATTTCTTGTATTATGTGTTATTTCTTATTTTGCCATAAAATGAGACTTTCAGAACTTGGGGTCTTTCTATTCTTCCTCTTATCGTGTCAAACCTGTGGTTTCTCAAATATGATCCAGCCTAGAGATTGGTACAACGTCTGACTGCTTCACTGAATTCCGCAAGTCCTTGTTTGTGCACTTGTTGCGCCAGCATGGGGCAGACCAAGAGGTGGTCCGTTGTCTGTGTGCTGTTTCCACAACCACAGTAGTCGCCTGATCTGCTTCCAGATAGCCCCCCTTCTGCAAGGAAACCTTAGATCGCCAATTCTGGTTCTCCAATCTTTAGAGGCATCGCCATTCAGCCCATGAGGAGTCAGCTCCTAGGTGGAGATGCCTCACCGGTTCAATACCGTATAGATGTTACTTGGTGAGGGCAAGTCAAGCTTTCCACAAGGCGACTCTCTTTAACCCCTTAGACGGTTTCAAAGGTTGGACTTTGCTTTAGAAACTCTCTTAGCTTTAAGGCGGTTGGCAGCATGTATCTGTCCCAGACATAGGGTGCTTCACACCCTTGGACACTGGCAGCCACGCCCCTGCACGCCTGCCACACCACTATGGCATTCGCGGCGGGAGCAATCCTGCCAGGATGGCACAATTCCCTTCCGCCTGTGCCGTACGTAGGCACCCCGTGACCAGCCGGCAGAGCATTTAACTTGGTAATCAAGCTTCTTGGCATGGGTTGAATCTTTCCCATACAGGGCAGGCATACTCTGCACATGAGTTAGCACCGTGGCAAGTGCCGTCGATCTTAGGGTAAGTGGGGCGAGCACCCCACTGGTGCCAGTGAGTTTTGTTTCAAGATGTTATTGCGTGGTCATACTTTACTCTTCGTCTTCTCAATTTGGGTCTTATAAGAGATATGCGGTCCAAGGTGCTCCTAAGTAGACAGGTTATCACAGTGCTCCAGGGAGTTCCATACAGGTAACTTTAGCTGACGTTTGGCCTTCACGGTTGCATAGATGGAAAGGCAACACCTGTGTCTTAGATGGATTTGCCCCGCAGGTTGTCCTGCCAAATAAGGAGTGAGTCATCCAAAGCCTCGGAGAGTCTCTCTTCACAACTGTGAAGTCTGAATCTTGTGCGCGCGAATTCCAATTTCGTCTGCATAAATAAAACGCACGATCCCCTGCACCCCCAGGTTGGTCGCTGGTACACATGCTGAACAGGAGAGGCGCAAGCACACTCCCCCGCGGCTACCACGTCCTAGCCCCACTCCATCGGCCCCCTCGCCCCAGCCGAACAAAGAACATCCCTTCCAGCCCATCACCCCCGGACAAGCCCAGTCCAAGCGGACAGTCCTCCCAGGCAACCTCCAGGATCCATGGAGTAGGCATCTGTGATTACAGCGTCGGCAATGCGCCGAGAGTTTCGACGAACCCACTCCGGCCACCACACCCCCCTCGCACCACCACCCCCCTCGAAACCACCCCGACGTTCCGATCAGGTCGACACCTGGCCCTTGTTGACCTCCCGCCGGAAACCCTGCCTGTTTGGCACGAGTGTTCGTCCATACAGGTGCGATACGACCGAACAGGAGCGCCACAAAGAGCCTGCAGTATGGCCAAGGAGTGACATAGGTCCGCAGCTCCCGGGACCGGATGGACCCTTCCATCCCCAGGAGTGCCACAACATGTGCCCTCCTCCAGATCTCCTGGGACCGTGGGAAACAGGCAGCAACCCTTAGAGCTCAAGACGCCATTCCTTTGCTACTGGCCACGACTCTTATCCGCCAGTCAGAGACGCTTCCAAGCCCACTGCCCCCCCCTGGCCGAAGTTCAGCAACAACCTGGACTCCACTCGTCCATGCCGAAGGGGCAGCGAAACCAAGGCCCCACTATAACCTTCTCATGTCCAGCCTGATCTTCTTGTTTCTTTTCGATGCTTGCCTCATTGCCATCCAAAGCAGCCTGGTCACCCTGTTGGGTGCAACACCCTGGCCGCTGCGGAGGCCCCGCCTACCCCTCCGGAGCCCCCGTATGGCAGACCACGCCTCTGACCGCTGCAACTGGGCCACATCGGTGGACTCAATTAAAGTGTGCCAGGCCTTGATCCCCTCCGGGAGATCCTCTCCGAGACTTCCTCACCTTAGCAGTTGTTTCACACGAAAAAGATCAGCTTCAAACATGGTGATATCTCTTGATATTCTGTAGCACATTCCTTGGAAGGCCTGGTAATATATTCCGTCCTACGCCTCTGGGTATGAATCTCCGTGTCGTGTTCTTGTTCACTATTGGGCAATGCTGTCCCATATTTTATGGGTTTTGGAGCAATCCTTTTCGTGTTCTAATCCAGGTCATCAGTGAATCCTTGCCGTCTGCTTTCTTGTAGTTAACGCGGCGGCTTAAAAGGCACTTTGTTTGGTCTTACTGCAGCTTTGACTTGGATTACCGATTGGTCGATGTTTGAGTTTGTGGAACAGGATCCAAAACAATCTTGCTACAAAGTTTAGAGATGTTTTTGCTAACATAGCTGATCAGGGTTATAACCTTCTCCCGCGTGCACATGAAATGATTTTGGCTCTTAGAGTCTGTGAAGGAGACGTAATGTTGACTGTCTATCCATTCTCCGACAGCTTGTCCGTCTTTGTTATTTCATTGTAGCCCCATGGGTTACTATAGCTGTTGGATCGCCATGAAGAAGTGAGGTTTGGTGGAATTCCCATGGTTGAGCTGAGGGTGCTCCAAGTCTACTGATGGAGGTTTTAGACAGATGTAACTCTGACAGAACTAACTCAAGGTGGCCTTCGATGGTGTTATCATCAGACATTGAGGTTGCTTCTACTTCGGTAACCTGTTCCTCACAAATCTAACACTTCCATATTGTCGATGTGTCCTCTCGGTGGCAAGGACCATTCCTGGTATGGTTGGGCGGTGGTTTATTGATTCCTCTGTTGGTTTCCTGCAGACTAGGACAAAGCGCAATGGAGATTTGTTTACAACAAATCAAGCAGGAGGGTACTTTTTTGAACTGGAAAAACCCTCCACATTCATGACACTATAGTCAAAGGCAGACCTTAGAAAGGCCTTGCGCTGAGGTCCTGAATGTCCATTGAGAAGGGGTTACTTAAGAAATGATGTTACTGGAAAACGTGGTTTGGGGGTAACTGGGGGGTAACCACCAACCTTACAAGGGTTTTAGAGGACATCCATTGAGATCAAAACAGGAACATGGCACCTATCTGACATCAACTGTTTTAAATGTTGCCCGACCTGATACCTTGGCCATGGTTCAATTTATCCAAGAGATGTTAACCGGGGTTTTTACAGCCATTTGAGCCATTTGAATGTGGCACCATTTAAAGGGGGGGGAAAAAAAAATTTTTTTTTGCAACAAAAAAAAAAAAAAAAACGCGATTTGCTATCGAAACATCGAAAAATCATCAAATCACGTTTGTATTTTTGTTACTGGTACGGATATGTGAAGCTAACCTCAAATGGTTGGCTTGGCTCCGTGTATTAAAGACAAGGCAGTACTTTTTATTCCGATTTGTATTCTATCCTGCTATCAAAATTCCGACTTGAGATCACAAAAACCTTTCCTCCCGTGAATATCCCAGATTTAATAAGCGTGATAATATGGCACATGATCAATACAATTTGACCTCAAACCAAACATTTATGAATCTTTGTTTATTCTGTACTGGTGGAAAACCCACAATCATCTGTTTTATTGTAGATTTGAGATGCCATCGCTGGATGTCTAGTTCTGGGAGACTCGATATGACAAATTTCCACAAATACTTCATTTTTTTTCAACTATTTTGGTGCTTTGTTTCTCATTAAAGCAGTTATATACGAATTGACACACTTGTTCCCGATTTATAAGTTAAAGAATGCATTTTTGACATTTTTTCGAATGTCCTCTCATTATCGCTGCCTATCCTTTAAATCTTTAGACATGATATGAACAGCCTCTAATGAATCATATCCTTTGCATACTAAAACCATCTGATTTTGCACACTCCCACAATGAAAAGCTAATAAAGCATCTTTAAACAATTTCATTAGTATCCAAAGTCTGTGTATTCTAATGTTTATGTTCTTTTTTGACTTTTGTTTTTCACTAATTTCTCACTGCTGTCTCACACCTTGACGTAATTAGTGATTACACACTTTTGAGGTTTTGAATGTGTATTTTGCTATTACTTTGTTTGTAATAGCACCTTTAATTACAAACAATAGTACATGTACTCTTAGTACATGTACATTTAACAAACATGTAAATGTTTGGCCCTCCAAGAGGGCCCTCTTGGAGGACAGTACCTGATACTGATGGGGCTACCCTGTGTAAAGAAAGAATGAATCAATAACAAGTACTGATGCCTGTGCCTTTAATGATTGAAAATTTTAAACATGCATCCTTTTCCCGCAATTGAAGGTGTCGGTTCCAATTTAAGCATATGGTTCCTACTTGATAGCACGAAGCCTGATTTATACCTTTAAATTACATCTTTAATTACAATTATTTCTTTATTTTAATTATTACCTGTCCAGATTTGTGCTGTGGTCCATCCGGTGGGTCTATCTGTATGCTGACTGGCAGACGGCATTTCTGTACTGGATGGAGTGCTGTTTCTTGTATATTCACCATCTGAGTTTTAATCAGCAGAATTTGACAATGTTATTAATCATGCAAAGATGTTAAAATTTACTTTGTTCTCCTAGCACAATATTATTTGTTCATGGCTTGAAAGATATCAAAGGTCTCCAAAATTTAAGTTGATTCCAATGTGGTGTGTGTGTGTGTGTGTTTGGGGGGGTGTGCGTGCGTGTGGGTGTTTTGATCAAATCATATAGCTTTGGATCACACAATGTCTTCCAATATCTGTTGAGAAACACAAATATTTAAGAATAACCTCCACTACTTGCCCAAAGAGTAATTCTTAATAAATACATTTCAAAGTGTGTACCCTGCATTTTTTTATGACAAGATTTCAAACTTTGAACTTAAAATGATCTAACAGCTAATTTATCATGTACAGTTCACAAGGTAAGAGAGGCTTAAGAAATTGAGTCCATATGAATGTTTGACAACATAAGCAATGCGGTTCAATATTAGATGACCAAAAGTCCTAATTGCCCATAAATTGTAAATAAGTTACTGAAGATAATTATAAACCTAAATATGTACTATATTTAACCTGATTTTTTTGGGCCGCTTATTATAAGGATGGGTGAAAATCAATAGAAGAAATTTTGCACGACATGACAACATGAAACACTAAAGTTGGTTAGTTTAGTTAAACCAAAGTTTTAAAATCCGGTCTTTGTCCCCGTTAAACGAGGGTCCGGATACCCTCGCCCTTCAGGCAAAACTGCTGTGTGAGGAGTTTATTAGAGAAAAAGATAGATTAAGTGACGGATGCCCCTCCTGCCGCCAAATCCACAGTTTCGGTGGTGGGCCTAGCATTTGGGGCAAACCACGCCCACCATGAAGGCAGATGTGTTTGGAGGGCCGCCACTAGCTCTTCCAGAGCTGACGCCCTTGTAGGTAGATCTTCTCTTTTCATTCTACCAGGGTAACCGGTTACCCTCCTCATCAGATTTGGGTTGTCGGTTTAGCCGGCAACTCAGCCCTGGGACAGGTAGTACTGGTTTACCAGGATAACCCTACAGCCTCAAAGAAACCTGACCTGAACTAAAACAACTGTTAAATATAAGGCAAAGTCTTATAAGCCTCATACCAAATGTTTTATAGTGAAATTTTGGTAGTGGGCCATTCTTTGGTCACGATTGTTACCTAAACTGTAACTTTTGATTTTCAACCCCATGCTGTTTGCCACAGTACCCTTCTGTTAATACTTTTGCATAATTAATAACCTTTCTCAAACCTAACCCAAAACAAGGCGAACTCGATTTACGCGATGCTTCAAATTATGTCCCCTTTGAATGTTGCGATCACTAACATGCGATAATGCAACTAAATGTATAAAGTTCTACAATATGCCCCCACCTCTCCCCCTCCCCGACACCCCCCCTCCCCCTCCCTGACACCCCCGCCCATTAGGGTGCATCTATACCCCCCTATTTTAAAAACTTCCTTCTGACACTTTTTTGTTTCATAGCTAACTGTGTGCCACTATCAAAATAATACATCACAAAAATTTCTCAAAATCGTACTTCGTCTATGGGTCGCCACCGGTCCCATTAGAACGTGTTCAATGAGCAATATACGCATTTTTCAATAAGCAGCTATTTTGACACATTACTTTTAATATGTGGCTTAAATGGCTGCCATATTATAAATAGTGCGAATAGTTGTCTATTTGCAGGTTTCAAGACCCTTTCTAAAGCCACTACATTTATAAGTGCACAAAGAGCAGTATGCAATTTCTATGCGCTATTTGACACATATACTTTAAATGGCTTAAAATTGCTGCCGTATTATAACTAGTTGTATATAATCTCAATCAAAGGGTTACAAGACCCATTCTAAGCCACTGCAACTTATTTTGAAATTCAGCTATGGTAGAAGTCTTGATTTCTGCATCAAGTAATAGCTGCCTTATGTTAACCAGATTATAATCCTTAAATGTAAACCTTAGCAATTGTATGATTAGATCTGATTTGTTAGGCACAGTGTTTGATTTGAGCGTTCGGAGATTTGGCTGTTCTTTGGCGTCCTTGCTCAACAACTTGCCGCACATTTTTGGTAGTGCTTTTCAGATCTTGATGCGTCCAAGAATCCGCACTGAGTTTACTCCGCGTTCTGCGCAGTCTTTGTCACATTGATGGCACCATTCACCAATGTTGGTCAGGATTCCTGGTATGCAGGAAAATTTGACCCATTCCGTTAACATCGTCAGTGAGAAAAGCCCAGTGTCCATTTGCGGATTCGTAGAGTAAACCGAAGAGTCTCATTGCCCAATCTGTCATTGTTGCTGAAGTAATGTTGTTTGAAATTCAGGCTTTCCGAATTTTAATCCAACCCTCTTCTTAGGTGCTACTACTGATTGTGGGTTTAACTGCAAGAACCTGATCAGCCATTGCAGCGTCGCTTATCTGTTGGAACTATATCACTAAAGAGTGCAAGGGGCACCATGTACCCCAGTCAGTACCCATGAGGTGATGCTTCAAAGCCTAAAATGGCAACTTGCAGCAGAAACCTCTGGTTCATCAACCTATACTCGTACTTGTGAACAGGTTGAGGTCATGCCATGGGGCATCAGCAGCTGAAGGGCAGGTCATCCCCAGCGGAACTGTAGACAACGTTGCGAAGAGTACAAACTGGGTTTTTTCCCCATATTCACACATAGAGACTGTGCAAAATCGTATTTTTTTACTTGGGACTTCCCAATTATGTGTTAGAACTTTTGGTTCACTGAGCAAGTTATTAGAATTGACGGGGTTAAACTGTTTGACACAACATACAGTATGGATTTGTTCCGAGTTTTCATTGATCAATTTATTGTCTACCTTGACAATTTTGTTTACCTTTAACAACCTTGACCTTTTGTTGACCTTTGTTTGATCCTTTTGACACCTTTTACCATTAATCTTTGTTTGCTTTCACCCTTTGAATATGCAAGAACCAAGTCCCATAAGAGTTATGTACCTTTGGTTCAATATGACCCTATCCTTTATACTATAATGTTTTTTATGCAAAGTTCATTTTACTACAGTCGTTTCAATGGTAAAGCCCATTTTCGAACTCCAGGCTGCGGTGGACCCTAGACGAACTTCCGATTTAAGTAAAAATTTGATAGGGATTAGTTTTGGGACAAGTGGAACATGTTAAGACTATGAACAAAATATTTAACTATGGGCATAGATGCACCCTAGGGCACATATATTTCAGGGAGGGGGCAAAGCTATTTAAATATCGTAGGTAGTACAGTATAAGCCTCTGTTTTTGAGCTGCCGAAGCAAGCTCCTACAAATCGCCAGAAACTCTGTTCTTTTAGTGTCTTCGTTCGTCGTGTCGTGTTGTTACGGTAACTGTCCATTAAATTAGGTAATCCATTGATGCTCAGTTTACATGTTTTGCCCGCCCCGGTAAATTTATTTCAATCGGCACGAACACGCTTATTTATCCGCTGATTTAACCAAACAAACAAGGCGGTTCTCGAACCACCAGTGTCGCCTGGTGGCGCGGGTCATCCTTTTTTAATAGAATTTGGATAAGAGAGAAAAGCCTGGAGAGAAGTGTTATGTTTTGTAGCCTGAAGTGCATTTCAAAAAGTAAAACAATGAAAAAGGGTTTTAACTGAAATATCTCAAAAAATATGCAATTAGCTAATAAAATGCACAAATATGCAATTAATGCAGCTGAAATCAAACATGATATTGTGGCACCTCACTCTATTGAAGTAAATGGGCATAGCGAAGCATTTTAAACCAAAATGTATGAAAAATATGCAAATAAGCTAATTAAAATCATGAAATGCAAATAATACAGGCAAAGGCACACATGATACTGTGGGCACCTACTCTATACCATCAGGTTAGGAAATTGGGCATTAGCATTTAGCCAGCAGGAACATTTTTTAAAAAGGGAAACCAAATGTCTGAACAATAGCAAATAAGCTAATTGAAATTCATGAATATGCAAATACAGCCAAACAAGACACATGATATTGTGGCACCTTACATTATCACCCTATCAAGTTAGAAGTAAATCAGACATAGCATTTAGCCCAGCAGAGCATTTTAAAAAGGTACATGAGCATATGGACGGACGGACACCACAGAATTGGGACTAGTATGTGCCTCACACTGAAAAACTTCGTTCAGGCGACACAAAAAAAATCGCGAGTTGGTGGACGCTGTTCCGGACCTACCATGTCAAAGCTTCTAATTAATACCCGGAGTATTAATAAAAATCTAGAACTGTGCAACATTACTGTGATAAAAGCCCCGGATGAATGTGGTATAAATTTTCATACCCACCATATTGGAAAATTATGTCTATTTATCTTAGCAACGGTAAACTTCTGAACAAAACACATACCTGACGATGTCTTGGCTGTGTAAAGGATCTTTTATAAGTGAGGGCCCCAGGCGAAATCATCGACAAAGTGCTTTTTTATGCTGTTATGTTGACGTAATGCTGGACACTCGGTAACACTAGTGTTTCTTTGGCATCACTTTTGAAACAAAACTAAAAAAACTCCCGTTAAGGTATGTCTGCAGCTTTTTTTAAATTTCCAGCACAGCTGTTTTAAGCTTTGTGTTGTGATAAAAAGAATATTACTTGTATGAGGAGTTTCTTTAAAATATTGTATTACTTGTATATTCTTTTGTACATCTCAGTACAAGATTCAAGGATTAGTTTTACGCAAAACGTTCAAGTTGCCCTCATAGCGTGCACGGCCAGATCATTGGCAGAATACTTAGTTAAGCAATGTCGGGCAGGGTCAGTTCTTGGATGGGAAACCATAAGGGCACAGATAGGGACAAACTAATTTTTAGTTCTGCCACTAATGCCTACTTTAGTGACTGTTTTGTTTTTCTCTCTTAAAGAAAAAATATGTCATGATTCTGAATATTTGGAAAATTGGTATGGATGGAAAGCTTAAGTAACGTAGATTAAATATAAATCAAAATAAGTTGAAAATTGTCCACTTTGTGAGTATTTTGCCACTTTAATTTTCCACCATAGCTTACTCGAAAACGATTCGACAAATCCAAATCGACAGGCAAATGGTGACGTCAAAGTGATGACCAGCCATAATTTAAGTCGTTGTGACCAAGCATGTGTGCGTGTTGCCACTTTCCTATTCGAGTGAACCTGCCAGGGGGTAGGACATGCCAGCCTAACAGCACAGCCTATTACAACTCGGCATCCACACTCCGGCGCAACCGAGTGCTAGTCCTTTCAAAGACTTAAAGGGGGGTGGCCCGATTTAAGGATATCAACGTTGTCATCTTCATTGATTGGCCTTCACTCCAAAACCCATCTGTAAAGTTTCGCCCCGGTATTTCAACCCGTTTGATGCGAGAGCTAAAATGTGATTTGTAATTAATTTGGTCGACCAAAAATGGGGCACATTTTCGCTAATAACTTCAAACCCAACATCTTTTGGCTCAAAAGATTTCACGAGTGAATGAGAAAAAATTAGTACCTTTCTTCTGCATCCCAAAATGTTGACCAATTCCGGTAAAATCTGGGGTTCTGGGGAGAGGCTATTAGTGATTGAGGCCATGGGACCTTTAAACCGTAGGAGGGCGCTGTTACGCATATGGAACGGTTACACTCAGACTTGCCTAAAGTCTAGGCCTGGTCACGAATATTTAAATCTAAATGACCGTTATTGGAAATTACACTATTTTGCAGTGGGGTTAATCCACTGAACCCCGACGGATTTTGAAGTCAATAATTTATCCTTTATTTATCATGATATTACTAAGATGTATTGAACTAGGGTTTAAGAGGAGATTTTGTAATGAAACTGAGACACAGGCTACCATAGTAAATGCACGTTTGGAAATCCCCAAAGCCCAAATCGAGCAGGTCGTGTCCTACCCCCCCTGTGAACTGCGATCGATGTGTTTTTATATCAATAATAATTAAAACACAACGAAATGAAACAAAATATGTCATTCTGTAACTTATTTTCAAATTTTATTATTACTTTCATTAATCCATCAATATTACAGTGTCAGCAATAACAATTCGAGTCAACACGATGTTTTGGTCATCACTTTGACGTTACGAGGAGAGCAAAATTGGGCGCTTTTGATCAATGAAGCCGTGGCGAAAAATCAGCCCGTTTTCTTCGTATGTCAAAAAAGCAAAAATTAAAATGCCTCTATTTTGTTAATTTTACATCAAATTGTATTATTTTTTCGAGAATTTGTGATGTATGTACATATATTTTATGAATGTAAGTCAAACTGAGCTTGACAAAAATCTTGACATATTTCCTTTAATATTATTACTAAGCAACACCCTGCCTGTTAATTTTTGAACTAAAAGAGCAATTTTTTTTACAGTTTCACTTCTTTTTTTTCTGTACTTGAAGAGTATAGTAAGGGGAACTCACATGCACCAACTTCCGTTGTTATAGAATTTCTTTCATTTGTTTTCCTTTTTTTTTTTCAAAATAGGAGCTAAACGATTACAAATAGAAACTGAACCCTATTAATAAAAAGACTGATATTTTTAATTAGATTTTTAGGTGTTCTAATTTTTTGGGGGGCACTTAATATTTCATTTGAGATTGAAAATGTAACAATCATTTTAATATATGTTACTAGAAGCTAAACGATTACTAAATAGAAACTGAACTCTATTAATAAAAAAACTGATTTTTGTAAAAAAATGTAAAAAAAATACATCGGTCCTCGGACTGCTTGTGTCGCCTGCCATCGCGGTTAGTGAATGATAGGCCTAACATGACCTTTGACCTTGATATGTGACCTTGGACCTCATAAACGAGGGCTTGCATGTAAATCCATAAACCAAGTTTGGTTCCAATTGAACTTCAACTTTTCAAATGAGGTCAATTTTACATTTTCAGCCTATTTTACAACTTGACCTCACATGACCTTTGACCTTGTATGTGACCTTTGACCTCATCAACAAATGAGGGATCCCATGTTGTATCTATGATTCAAGTTTGGTTCCAATTGAACTTCAACTTTTCAAATGAGGTCCATTTTACATTTTCAGCCTATTTTACAACTTGACCTCACATGACCTTTGACCTTGGTATGTGACCTTTGACCTCATCAACAAATGGGGGATGCCATGTTGCACCTGTGACCCAAGTTTGGTTTAATTCCATCAAAGTATGAGGATATTACAGGCAAATGTTAACCCTTTTTCACAACAACAGACATCAACAACAGACATCAACAGACATCAACAATAGTGGACAAAGTGATCCCTAGTTGTGTCTTCCTGCCTTAGGGCAGGCGACACAAAAACCTAATCATAAGTATATGTATGTATGTTAATAATTAACCTAATAAGAAAACCACATGACACACAGGAAAAGTGAAATATGAAGAAAGAGGAAAGAGAAAGAAAAGTTTCTTTATTGGGGTTTGAACAAATTGACTTGTACTCTTTCATGGGGGAGGGGACTGGGAAGTGACTCTTGCTTTTTTTATGACACATTCATACTCTCTCTTTAGAAAGAATGGTAGTCCTGAAACGAAATGCAGCAAAATTGTTGGCTAAAATTATGGACGACAAACGCCTGTCTGTTAATTTAGATGTCGGACTGCTCCTGAAACCCAAGAGCAGTGGCGTATATAGCCAGAGAGGGGGCTCAGGGGGCGCTAGCCCCCCGTCAAATTTGACAAAATCGTGCAAAATCAGCCTAATTTGGACAAATTTAGGGCACAAAGACAGTCTCAGCCTCCCGTCAAATTACAATCCTGGCTGCACCCCTGAGAGCCCCACGTTTTTCCATTCCCCAAGATTCGGTACCGTACAGCTCAACGCTGCAATGTGGGTTTTTGCAGTAGGACAGATGAGCCATTCGTGCAGCAAATTCTTGAAACCGGCTGCTTCAAATATCGTCTTGATTGAGGCAGAAATTAAGAATAATTAATAAAACAGTCCTTTTAAGGACTACAAATGTACACCAGAGATGTCTGTGTGTGCTTATTGGGTTTTAAAAGAGTGTAAGAATACAGATTGGCGAAAAAAGCGAAAGTAAACTTAGATATGATGATGCTGATAATGGTATTGTCAGTGTGGGTTCCCGTATCCAGGATGTAGTCCCTTCAGGACGTGTTACGGTAATAAAAAAATACCAGTGAATTCTATTCTAACTTTTGATACCAAAGGGATACAGACTTATTGCTTGCGATGTTCTTCGTTCCTTGTGTACAATTTTTGTGTATTGTAGTAATTTTACAAAAGGGATTTTAATAATTTACCCTATTAAATCTTAGGGCTAAATGATGTTTTGCTTGGATGTTATGAGTAAAATCTGCGAAAATGTGCCCCATTTTGGTCGACCAATATTAATTTGAACTCCCACAACCTCACATGCTATTGGTTCATTTGCAGCTTCCGAGACATTCTCAGTCTTGTTTCACTGTAAATTGGCATGTGTGCAGAAAATCACTAATTTTTCAGGGGGCAAGAGGTGGTCAGCTGCCCCCCTGGTTATGCCACTGGTCCCTCAAATACAAAAATGGTGAGTGCCAGTCACATGTGACAGTAATTAGCACAACAATAACTTTTGAAAGAAGAAAGATCTAAACCATTTATTTTGTGTAAGGGAATGTACACACAAACTGGCTTTTGACATGAAATATGAACATTACTGAGACAGTGGTTTTCTAGTAATAAAAACTTCTTTGTCTTTTTGGTCACATGTGTGACATACCAAAGTCAATTAAAATTCATGTTAATTACTTGCCTATTTCCTATAAATTTGTAATTTTCAACATAATTTAAAAAATTGAAGTCCACATGTACTTAAACCAAGATTCAATATAAAACTAAGTACAATATAACAGATTTTAAGCTATTTTCTTTGTTTTTTTCAAAACTGTCCTGTGCGACATGTGGCAGGTTTTCCCAGATCACATCACATATTGTTTAAAAATATAATGCAGGAAACTTGGAAGGATGGTTAACCTGATAGTGTATAGAAAATTGCAATACCATTAACTTCATTTTTTATCAAAAAGGTTTACTTTCTTGAAGAATGACCCTAGTACAGGCACACACAGGGCATTTAGACAGAAGTTAGAATTATAGCCACTATCAGCGATTTCTTCACAATGTAAACAAATCATGCCCCTATTTTTCATCAAAGTCCATTTTTTGGCACTGTTGTATCAGAAATTGTTGTAGTAAAGACCCCTGTACATTGTAAGTGGCTAAGCGTAACAAGCCATATTTGTCAAGAAATTATGATTTTTATGTTTTGTTTACTAATAGAAGTAGGGATCTGACTTTTTAAGGTTTAAAAACAGTCGTAAATGGTATCTACAAGACTGCTTTAAAATGCTTAAATGTCTGTTTTTCACAAAGAAAGTAATAAAAGACCTGTTGATATGACAAACACTAGCAATTTAGAGATAAAATGGGCATTTTGAATTTGGAAAAAATTACTTAAAGTGTCTTTAAGGTCTATAGAGAGTACTTTTAATGAAGATGTGCTATACAGTAAAGATATAGCTATTTTGTACCACTCCCAATATATCACAAAAAAGTTTGTCTAACCTTTGGTGGTAGCTTCTGTTGTAGTTGGACTCAAATGACCACAGATCTCTTTTCCAGCTTCTTCTGTCCATTCCTTGGTAGGCATCCTACAAAGCTTTGGACAGTCTATGAAGTCCTGCACACATTTGGGTTCAAGCCATGCACCGTAACCATTTTGGGGGCAGGGGAAACACTTCAAGCATATACCACCATCATTATAATTTCTAGAAAGAGAAGTAGAATGAAAGATAAAAAAAGAGCACAGCTTCAAATGTAATCTATGTGGTGTTTAATGACCCCAC
Source organism: Ophioderma brevispina (assembly GCA_023653785.1). Classification (NCBI taxonomy): domain Eukaryota; kingdom Metazoa; phylum Echinodermata; class Ophiuroidea; order Amphilepidida; family Ophiodermatidae; genus Ophioderma; species Ophioderma brevispina. The sequence goes on along the minus strand of JAMKCH010032037.1, from coordinate 9,714 downwards.
ATGACCCCTGACCCCACATGTGTTGAGGTAGTTCCAAAGGTCCCCTCCCTCTTGTCTCTTTGAAATTCATCAATGTATGGACCTACAATGACCAGAAACAGCAGGGTGAACTTTTTTTGACATCCATCTGGACATCCACCCCAACATCTATCCATACGGCCTCATTATTACCCATCTGAAATCATCATGTGAGTGTAAGAAGGTCATAAGTGCAATAGCTGCCACTTGTCAAAAATTCCCATCAATTATTATGCCAAGTCTTTGGTCATGTGGCTCTTGAAAAGGTTCTTCAGGTGACAAAGTCACCTGAAGAACCATTTCAAGAGCTACTGACTCAAGGAAAGATAAATTGAGTTATCCTAATACCCGGCAGCACACAGATGTATATGGTAGCTATTGTACTTTCTAAATTCTTGCATTCACATAAAATATTTTCGGCCGAGAACAACAAATTAAGACATTTCCTATTGATATAAACCTGATCAAATATGACAGTGTTTAGTTTTTACCATTTTTGTTTGTTGTGAATCTGATTAGTTTAAAGGGGCATTTCGTGATTCCAGCACCTTCTGTTTTATTCATGGTTCACTAGATATCCTTGAGAAAACCTTATTCACAAAATTTTAGTTGATTCCGATCTTGCGGTTTTGAGTTATGAGCAATTACTTGTTTCCCACGGCCCCATAGGCCACTGTGCTCTAATTTCTGTCCGTTTACGGACAGAAAGTACAAAATTGCGAATTTCTTACAGATACAGCCGAATTTGCATGTAAGATTAGGTACACATGGATTACTAAGGCTAACGGTTCAGATGATATAAAAATCTCAATTTTTTTAGGTAAGTCGGGGGACGAGGTTGTGGATCACGAAATGCCCCTTTAAATAGGTAAAACATTGACAGAGCGTTGAGTGTTACAGCTTTGAAAGGTTGTGAGGTGGTTTTCAGCTGTGTTACAACTTCTGATTTAAATCGAGACTTTTGCGGTTTGTATGCGAGGCATAACAAGGATGGCAGCTTGCAACTATGCACCGTACAAATCGTCATCGGTCGGAATGGACCGTGGCAGTCGGTCTGCGCATCTGAGCCAATTAGTGTACTGCGGGACCTGTTACATTTTCATGTAACTGAACCAGATGAGGAGACGACACGGCAACACACCAGTGTATTTAGCTGGATTATACATGAATAGCAATCACTTTCTGGAGAAATGAGTTTAAAAATAAAAGGGTAAAAAAACCCCCAAAAACAACAACAACAAAAACAACCAACCGACCTTCCTGATTTTAAGCTGGGGAGGGCAACACAACAATTTTTTTTGGTCCTTATTTTATATAGGGCTTGTGTGTGCTGGCCCCTTCTGGGGAAATTCAGCATTTTTAAAGAGTTTCTTGAAATTTCCAAATTGTTTTACTTATTACAATCTGAAATAGTCAAAATTTAATCCGTATTTAGACTTTAAAATCAAATTTGTCTATGAAAATTATTTTAAAACAATTTTAAAAATAAAATAAGTTTTAAGGAGTTTTTTTTTAACCAACACACCCTATCCCAAAATTAGTGATGGATGACAAACAATGCTTTTTGTTTTGGCATATTAAGGGTGAGGGCACATGTGGTCCAGTGGATAAAGCGCCCAACCCGCACCCCAAGCTTGTGAGTTCGAGCCCCACTGAGGCCAATGTGCTTCGCCCTTGAGTAAGGCGCTTTTACTCTCAATTACTCCTCCCTATCCAGGTGTATAAAATGGGTACCGGCATATTCAATGTTGGAAGTAACAGATTCACTGTAGAGGAGGTGTAGCCGTCCCCCTACAGCAACATATATGGTGGAGTCTGGCCAATCGCTTCGACAGAGAGATGGGCCACTCCGCCTGTGTACAAAAGGGTCCGTCCCTTGTCCATATACTGATTAAGGTGTGAAACTTTCAAAATGTGTATCCTAGGTGACAAGCTTAGCTTCAACATCAATATTTATTGTATCATGGAATAGCAAAAAACCAACAAATGATAATTATGAAATTGAAACAACATAGTACAGTGTGATAAATTAATTGTGACAATATTAAAGGACATGAGGACATTTACAGAAAGAAGAGTCCCCAATTTCACACCCAGGTTTTTTGCAGTGAATAAGCCGAAATTTGCCATCTTTATGTAAGATGAGGATTTAGTATTTTCGGTCATGCTAACAGAAAATCAAGACATGCGTTTTCTATAGGGACAATACGGTAGCAGGCAAGTTCAAAACAAGGTTTGAGGTTTTCATTTGTACTTGTTAGTCCAATAAACTTGAAAGGTTTCAGTCAGTACGAAAGCGCAGCTATGACGTATTAAAAAACTTGATCTTTTGCGTGGAGCGGTTTTTGGGAATCATTTCGCTACCGCGGTCTACATTTTATATGAGTCATATGTTTAATGGCTTCTTTCTTCCGGGACATTCTGGTTGACCGTATAAGCCAGGGTACACCACAAAGAAATAGCACATGAGTACCAAAACAAAAATTAGCAATTAGTTTTTATAACAAATAGCAAATATTTAACATGTCCCGCAATGTCTCCGTCCTGGTTGGGGTTTTTTGGTTGTGTTGCTAATTGTATGAAGCAGGCAGCACGTTGTGTTTTCTTCTTCAAAAAGATCCCGTCAACTTGGCTTCATTACACCGCTAGCTATTAAGAATCCAAAAGAAATAATTTCTAGTATTTAATATTAAGTTCAGAGAAATTTTAACCGTCAAACTAGTGTACGAGACTATAGACCAGTTAGCTGTCTTCAATACCAAAATGTTGACCAATTCCGGATTAAAATCTTGGAGTATGGCGACGATCATAAGCGATCACGCCACGGCCTTTTTTTTTTAACTCTTGAGTTCTTTCTTTCTGTCCAACATAGACCGAGCAGGAGGTCGCGCCTGGACCCGATGGGAGGTACTTGAAGTCTACCTTTTTGAGGAAGTTGGGTACCGTGTGCTAGTGCAGATTGGTGATATAATTCTCTTCCTCATGACGATCATGTATTATTACCGTCTTCATGTCTCTTGGCATTTAGATGTTGGAACGACTTTATCTGCAAGCATTTCTCAAAATTGATGCCTGTTGTAGTAGCATCTTGCGCAGCACATCTCACCACCTTGTTAGAGCTGCGTAGTCAAGAGCTGTGAGATGCTGACTTGGTGACGTCTAGAATGCGTGACGCCTTTTTTCTGCTGTCCTACCTATTACCAGGCTATTACCAAATGACCCCTTTTCAATGTTAACATACTCAGTGACCCATTTGGTTCTTTCCTGCTATCCCAGCTTTTATAACCAGTTACATAAAATATCAACTTTTTTCAAGAATTTGAACACCCCAAATTCAAAATGCTTTGCAGCATAAGTGCTCATTTTAACAATTTTATAATTGCATGGACAGCAATTTTATTTTTTAATTTCATGGCCATTTGAACTCTGAAAAAGAGACACTTCCTATTTTAAATTCAGGCTTTTAAGATCATGTCCCCCGTGTTTGTTTCATACTGGAGGACCCATTTTATCAGCTTTTTGGCGTACATTTTCATCTCAAAGCGACCCGGGAAAGGACCTATTTTCATCTGGCCGAGGCACATATAACCATCACTTGCATAGGGAAGGATGTTTCAATAAATACTCATTTGATAATAATTTGCTTCTACCAAAGATCTCCCCATCCCGATTGCAGTTGATAAATCATCGAGAATGCCAAAATTAATTTTGCGGCGGAAAATTGCGCCGTCATATTGAATTAAGAACATCACTTTCACTTTTAATATATCACTTGCAAGATGCTACACACCTTGCAGGCATGGACATGCAAAACATGTTCAACTAGAAATTTCGCGGTTCTCGGCTTTTTTGCGCTCGCTATATTCAAAGAAGATAAGGTGTGGGCCGCCCCATGACCTTGACCCTCGGCACGTGACCCTTTGATTCATCAACATATGAGCGGATGATGATGGTGCACCTATGACAAAGTTCGGTTCAATTGAACTCAGGTTGTCAATTTTCGATGAATTTTACATTTTTAGCCCATTTTTCAACTTGACTCACATGACCTGTGGCCTTCAACATGATTTGACATCATCAACATAGGACGGATCCCATTGTGGCCACCTATGACAGAAGTTTGGTTCAATTGAAGTTAAACTTTCATGAGGTCACTTAAAAAAAACTTAACAATTTGCTGCACACACATCACAAACACTCCACAACACACATCCACAATACACAGCCACAACGGATTGCTAAGTGGTCCTGCCAGCTATAGATGGGGCCCCACAAAAATAACAGAAAATGGAAAATCTCCTTAACATGCATTATGAGCTAATATACCTTTGTCGAAACATGGCGTTACGTCCACGTAGATACATGCCAATTAATCAGGCCTTGCCCGGCTTCACTTTTTTTTCTACCCTTTTGATATCTTGTTTGTTAGGGGGACCTCTGTACTGTAGTTACAGCAAGAAAACCTTCTGTAGCAATGTTGTCCAGGTGTACTAGTATTTTTCATAGATTGAGTGGACTATCTTGCGCATGGTTTAGTATGGCTATATTTCAAAAATATAAAATCGGGTAATTCCCCTTTAAAATCCACTTTCCACCAACTTAGCGATTTTGCATGGTGCATATTCGTAATCAGCACCCTTGAATCCCCAACTATCCCGTTTAAGCTATTGCTGCAAATTTCAAATACTTTGAACTCTTTTGGGTGGATCACTGCTAGCGTCTTTAATGTGGCAATTATTTTTAAGATAATCAAATTTGCCACTGTTTGGCTTAATGACTACTCCACATTGAATAAATAGAAGTCAAATACAAATATAAATAGCTGCTGTTTGATGTTTTATTTTCTCTTTGCTCAACATATTTCCACATTCTGCATAATAACAAACCAAGATAAATAGTAAAAAGAAATGTCCACATACCATATACCCCACACACTCTTCCCTATCAATTAGGGATTCTCAAATCTTATTTTGTTAGAAAGACCATCTTTTAAATGGCTTAATGCCAACATGGTACATATTTGCACATTAAACAAGAATGAAGCCAAAATACAAGGTTTTCAATGGTGCCACAATCTCACATTTGATGGGGTGAAAGCTGACAACATAGGATAGTGCCCCTTTTATCCTCCTGGGATCATTCCCTATACTTAGCTAGAGTTTTAATGCACTTTATAGTCTCAATTGAAAGGGACACGTGTGAATGTAAGAAGATTGCAAGTGCAATAGCTGCCATGTGATAGATCTTTGTGCTGTGGAGTGTGTTGCCATGTATTCGGATAACTCAAACTTATCTTTCCTTGAGTCAGTGGCTCTTGAAATGGTTCGTGAGGCATTGTGTGGCATCAAGAGCATAATGAACAAGGACTTGGTGTAATAGTTTTTTAATTGGGTTCAAATGGGGATTTACTTACAAAATGGCAGCTATTACAGCTTCTTGCATTCACATGACAAAATATTCATCAAAACTCTTATACCAGATGTGGATAAGGACAAAACACACATTGATCCACTCACACTTGAATATCACACAAACACACTAGTGTCAAAATCAGCATGATCCTTTCATCCATGCCCCTCAGTTACGATGTTAAAAACAAAAAAGATGTTCACTTTGGCGGAGAAATAGGTCATGCCCTAATTTGAAGTCTCTGCTCCCATCCTGCCCCACCACCGAATTTAATTTCTTGTTATGCAAATGACACTGACAGTGCACCCCCCCAGGCCTCTTTACTACTTTTAAAGAAACAACCTATTGTTTATGGACAGATTAAACCAATGGAAAAAATTCCAAAGGCAAAGAAAACTTTTCAAGTACAAGATTCCAAGGGGAAGTGATTTGTTATCATATAAATTCTGCCATTAGTGCAACACACACAGAATGCCAGGCTTTGGCGGTTACCTCTTTAATAAAGGAGGCAGTTGCAACCACCTAAGGTTCCCCTCTTCAGATACACTCAAAATGAACCACCAAAAATGAACCATCAAAATGATTTAACTAATTTAGTACAAAAATGGCCCATGCCACCTTTCCTGAGGGTAGAGTAGGTCTTCAAAGTTCTGAGGCAAGATTATTGGTGAAGCCTCAAAGATTTCTGGGGGGGGGGGGGGCTCTTGGAAAAAGTCTGGAAAGTAGCAAAAAAAAATGAGGTTACTGCGGGATTATGATATGTGACAGAAGAATTAAGCCACTTATTCGGCATCAATAGAAAGATTCTCATAGCTCCAATGTTGATACCAAACTGATCAGATGTTTTGCAGAATTATAACGGTGCTGACACCCATCTTACTTTAGAGAAAATACCAAATTATTACAGAAAATGGTTCAGTAAGATGAGGATTACACCCTGATGACTACCACAATTCTTACAGCTTTTCTGATTGGCTCATGTACAATATAACATGATATACCCCACTGAGTAACCAATCAAAAGCCCTTCTATATACCTGTACCTGTGTGCTTCAAAACATGAAACATCTCTCTGGTACTACATTATATGTACAATTTAGCCCCATTCTGCAAAGCATTATGGGATGGCATCAGTACCTGCTATGTGTGCTTTTACTGGAAATGATATTTACAGTATCTGTTACAAACAAGTTTCTTTTCATGTATTGTACCTAGGACCCTGGATCTTACAAATAATTCATCCACAGAAAAACTTACATACATGGGCACATTATTTCTCACTCACACACAGAATAGCAGTTGTAGAAAAATAACTATCCATATATAGTAATAAACACCACATTTGCTGTACAGATTATATTAGTTATACTCTTAACGTTACATTTATTTGAACACTGACACTCTTTGCAATTGGAATTGATATGACACCCATAGAAAAAATATATACCATATAAGCATTTTACCATACATGTAATTATGAGCCTGTAGTAATAAGTACAAAATGGTATTAGTAATAGTATTTCACTTCCCAACAAGAAGGGTCTTTAAATCCCCATATGATTCTCACAATTTGAAGTCAGGATAGTCTGTTTGCCTGTTTGTGTACAGAGATCAGAGTAAGTTAGCATAGAGGGTCAGGCCCATACCAGCGTTTTTTTTAGGGAGGGGGAATGTTTTCCCAAAGGGAACTTTTCCCCAAAATAGCAGCGGAGGGAGGGGCAAATTTGGCAAAAGTGGAGTTTTTTTTTCTAAAATAACCTTTCTTAGACAAAAAGCATAAAACTATAATTTTTAGTTTGCTCTGCACACAAATTGTTTTGGTCCTTTTAGCTCTTTTTAAAGGTTTTTTTGGCTTTGGTAATTTGGAGGTAACCATCAAACTTCCCCTCCTGTGGTTATGGGCTTAATAGAGGTTTTCAGTGTTTCATGTCTGCCTTGTGAGTACAAGTAAACTCTAAATTCAAATCTTAGAGGAGAAGAAAGAACTTGGCAATTGTCGCTTTGTTATAGTTCATGGTTAAACAAAATGTCAACCTTAAATACACCTTTATCATGGACGATTTTGTGATAAAAGTCAGACTCCTGATTTTTTTTACAACCCTGTTCTATAGAGCAGCATAATATGACTGTTGCTTATCATAATTATTAATAAACTGATTGTGATTGGAATAAAACCTAAGAATTATCTATTGCTTGACAATACTTTCATATAAACAAAAGGAAACACTTGGTTGTTTGGACTAAAAACCGCCCTTGCTTCTTCAAATACTTGTAGAGTGGTCAGGATGATTGAAAGTTACTTACACCAATGGTGACTTAAAAACGACGTTTGTTTGGAGTAAAATAGTCTCTTAATTCCCATGGCATGGTGGTACAGTAACTTTAATTCACCACGTATTGATAAAATACATCCTCCAGTTTTTGGGTATGGTCTATGATATCCAGAATACAAAAGGTCGTTCATGTTAAAGAAACCTATATGATTTTGACCGAAAGGAGTCACGTTATTTGAAATTTTGCAAGAGTAGCTTAAATTTGAAGGAAAGTGCCACAGATTCATAAAGTTATTTTGTTCCAACTGAAAAAATGACAGAAAAGGTAGAAACCTGCAATGTTCAAAGATATAATCTCCTCATTGAAATACGCGACGTATGTGTCCGACCGACCATACCAAACTCTGATTTTGTCCTAATTGGGTTGCTTTGGGGCTTATAACTTGGGGTATGTTAGGATACCTCCACTTGTTACAAACATTTAAAAATTCTGATTTTGTGATTTTTTCGATTCCTGATTGAGCAAATAACTGTCTTTGGGGATGAGCATATTGTGTAGCTTCATAACTGTTAAGCCATATATCTCAATATCCATGGCCAGTTCAGTAGACTTTCACAGTTAATTCATCACAGCTCAATGAACTGTGTCCTTAGGGATGAGCATATTGTAGCTCATAACATTAAGAGCCAAGATAGTCTCAATCCCCATGGCCAGTTCAGTAACTTTCATTCATCAGTTAATTCATACACATGTCACTGAACTGTGTCTTTGGGATGAGTATATGTATGGTATTCCAAACTATGTAAGCCAATATAGTCTCAATTCTCATGGCACAGTTCAGTAACTTTCTTTCATCAGTTAATTCAACACAGCTCAGTGACTGTCGCGTTGAGGATGAGCGATATTACAGCTCATATGTAAGTCATTATAGTCCAATTCTCATGTCACAGTTCAGTACTTTCTTTCATCAGTTAATTCATACACAGCTCACTGTACTGTGTCCTTTGGGGATGATCATATTACAGCTCATATGTAAGCCAATATAGTCTCACTTCCATGGCACGTTTTCAGTAACTTTCATTCATCAGTTAATGGTCAGCCATCCAGCACATTGACGTCCAGGATCCGGTCCATTTGCGCAATAAATCTTCACATGGCAGTATTGCTGTGATGTTTGTGAGGTGAATATGGCCACCTCCCAGTTAATGGAGACAAAAACTGAGATTTAAAACTTTGGTTTACTACTAGTAGTTTTTAGAACCTGCCCTGGTGCTAATTTAAAAACTTTTGAAAACCCTTGTGTACATGCAATTGGTTGTCTAATTGTTATTACCCGGACCACCCCGCCCTGCTGAAAAGAAAGTGCAATAAATTCTGTCCCAGTGCAATAGTGACTTGTTATCAGAAACCACCAACCTTCCTTTGAACTGTTTTTTGCTGTGGTTCCTAAGGCCAGACTACTTAGGACACTGAAATCTCTTGGGTTTAAGATGTTTTCTGATATTATCTAACATTTTTTTCTCTTAACCCTCTCAGAAACAAAAAAAAATTCCTGCATTTTTCCTGTTTTTAAGCAATTTATAAAATTGCCTTGACAACCATGATGTTAGCTCCACCTCAAATGTTTTCTCTGAAACATTTGAAAATTAGTTGGCAAAAAGGCAATATGCTACATGGGATTTCCTTTTTGGATTCACACCAGCCAGTAAATAACATGAGAAACAGGTAAGTCAAGACCCCACTGCAAATGAGGTGTTTTTTTTGTTGTGGTGACCCTCGCCTAAGTATACCCTAAACACTGGAGAGATGGCAAGATCTGGTTGCAAATCATGGTTTTGCTATCATATTAAGTATAAAATCTGTAGGAATGTCAAAAAAAGGTTGTCATTGATATGTGTATTGATCGCTACAAACCAATTTTAAAACCGTATTCTTACAGGGAACACCTGACTGAAAAAGTGCGGACCTCCCGGTCCATGCTGGTCTCGCGGGTCCAGTAGCTCGAAATTTTGG
>JAMKCH010032036.1:0-23682 GCA_023653785.1 Ophioderma brevispina | reverse complement strand
GAAGTTGTCTGTTTGTAAAAAGGGTTGCCTGTAATATCCGCATACTTTCATGATTTAAACCAAATGAGTCATAGGTGCGACATGTGATCCCTCATTTTGTAGATGAGGTCAAGTTCACATACCAAGGTTAAAGGTCATGTGCGTTCAAGTTGAAGATGGGTGAAATTGTAAAATCTGACCGTAATTGAAAATTTGACGTTCATTGGGAACCAAACTTGGTTTAGGTATTACCCCAAAACCATCATTTGTTTCTGAAGTCGAAGGTCACACGTCCAGTCGTGAAAGGTCATATGGCCTATCATTTACCAACCGCGACCGCAGACGATACCCGCGGTCCGAGGACCGCGATGTCTTTTTTTTCCTTTGGTTATTTTTCCATCCATCGAAGCTGATTTTTTTAAATATGTTTACTTTCTAGTAACTTAATTAACGTGAATAGATTTAATTGTCTATTTTGTTAACTCAATTAGCCATATATCCTCTTGTCCGAGATATCTGAACTCATAAGCCTTCCCTGTAGGGTGGAATAATTGTCTGTGTCACAGATTTCTCGCCTATCTCACGAATGACCATTGTCCATTGTGAACTAATTGTGCACAATTTTGAAATTATTTTGTATTTTGTCTTTGTTGTATACTTCATTTTGCATTTTCAACACATTGTGTTTTTTTCGTTTGTAACATGACAATTTTATCCATTGTATTTTATTTGTCGTTTGTAATACTTCCTCTTTTCTTACTAAAAAGCGCCTATATTCATTATTATTATTATATTACTTCGCGGAGGCCCGCGCTTCGCGCGGTTCTCCCGCTAGTTGAGTGAACGGAGCGATCACGGAAACTGAAGCGATCAATGAAGAAGTGACACACTATTGCAACCACCGCAACCAACCCCGTATCCCTGAACTTTAGAACTCCCCGATTCGCAACATTTGTATTTTTTAACACTTTAATAACTCAAAATTCCCGTGCCTATCATATCGTGTAGCTCATGTAGGTACCGATTCTAAGGAAACTCAAATGAATAATCCCGTATAACTTTCCGTAATTAATTTTTATTTTTTCTCGTAGGCCTATATTTTAAATAATAAAATTGAATATTTAATCTCGTAGAAAGGTACCGTGTACTTTTTTTCGCAAAAGTACTCCCCGTGGGGTAACCCGTAGTTCCGTATTTTCCACATTTTTGGTGCTCACAACTCTTCAACTCCCACATTAACAGTTAATCGCATCCTGTAGTTTATGACCCCCCCCCCCCCCCCCAGTCACAACATCCTCGTTAATCGTATTTTTTATTCCTCGTAGTTTGCAGCATACAATAGCTTAGGCCTAAATAATCCTAGTTATAAAATATAAACGTCAATATTTTATCCCGTATTTTCTGTATTAGTTTAAACTTTCTTTCTTCTCAAAAACTCCGTGGGGTAGGTAATCCGGAGGCGTATTATCCCCTACACACAATAAGCAGAAATAAAACATGACGTGTTCCTTGACCATTTCTTTCTTTCCCCAAACAGTTGCAATAAGGAGGGAGCCTGTTTATTTGCGTACTGCATATAGTGCGTACGACGTACTCGCCCCGTTTGCTACGCGTAACCATCCGTCGGCAACACCGCAAAACGCATACGCGCCGCTTAGTACCGCGTACAAACAAATGGAATTTCCATAGCAACTGAGCACATTTCAGTGATTTGTCAGCCATTCTGAACGGGGATTTTGTCCCAAATAGAGGATATACCCCGTCCGGATCCTCACGGCACCTTTCATGGAATTTAGTGCTCTTGAAAAGCAAAATTGACGGCAAGCCTTTGTGCGACAAAACAAAAATACACAATAGTCAAATTTTATAGTATGATTATTTTTTTTTAAATATAGTATTATTATTATTATTTTTGATTGATTCGTCGGACGTCCATATTTAAACAATGGTGCCGACGGACTCACTTTTAAATCTTGGTGTCCAAACCAGCCTCTCACACTTAAAAAAATTAGTGTCGAGGACAAAAACAACTTATTACCCACAGTCCTATGGGACGCCTCCATTGTAAAACCAGGAGTCCTAGGACAAGGAAAACTTGATGACTTGTTGTCCGTCGGACTCTCAGACATCAATCTTAGTGTCCGACGGACAAACAACAACTTATCACACTAGATTCGGAAATGCTTGCTATATGATGTTACACCAATTATCATGTGTATAAATTGTTACATTTGAGAAATCTTTGAGCTGTAAGTGATTTGGATATTGACATGAGTCTGAGATTCTATAACGAAGTGTGTTGTAATTTGTTCATAAAATAGTGCATTTCTCCCCGTTTTGTGACCTGACTCATGTATGGACCTTTGACCTCAGGATTTGGTCTGTTCTCAGAGTCAGACTGTACTTTGACACAAGTGGTTGCTGCTCATAGTGGCATATACGTAAATTGGCTGTAGTGCCCCTTGACTTTTTTGGGTCTCTGGAAAACTCTGCAAAGAAGATAAGATAGTCTCCTTACCTTCAGTAACATATCCGCCCCCATATGTCAAAACAACGCATAATAACGAAAACACATAGCTGTTAAGAAAGACTCACAGATCTCATTTTAGTAGTATAGATATTACATTAAGATATGTGTGTTGACAGTTGGACAGGTATTTGGAAAAAAAAGTGCCCCATTCCAAGAAAAAAAAACGACTTTAAGAATATAACACAAAGGTTTATTCATATGATATAGTTAAGTGCATTAAAATGAAAAATGAAAAACTGGCCAAATACATTGGTACAAAGTAAATCAGGAACAACGATGCCATAGACGCAAAGTGAAAGGGCATTTTGGCCCAGGAACCAGAACATGTGTGAGAGCTGCTTTCACTATTTTCGTTTCAAAAGGTGGGGAGACAGCCTTATGACTGTTTCGGTTTTTATATTTTAAATATTTACTTCAAATGTGCAAGCAATTATGGGAAAATATTCCATTATAGTGTTTTTTAGGAATTTGAGGGCCATTTTGAAACCAAAGGACCCAGCATAAAATGCATTGGGGAATTTCCAAACCAAGTTGAAAACTATCCTTATGATGTCAAGAAGCACTTGAAAATAAAAAACTTAACCAAACGTCAGGGCGCCTACTGACCGGACTTTCAAAATTAAAAATAATGGCGACCATAAAAATTATTAAAGTGGATATTTGATGTAATTGTGCCAAAAGTCGGAAAAACTGGTTGAAAACAAATGCCGAGTATTTAACTACCAAAATAAAAAAATAACACTGTCTGCTTGTACCAATAATTCAAATGTGCATATTTGTACAGGCCACACAGGTTTTTAAAAAAAAAGCAGGTGTGAAATTAAATAAAAAACGGTTTAACAAATCATCGGAGTTTTCTCAATTGTGAGTGTTGCACTCCACTTAACTTTTCGAAGGGGACGTGAAAAACGAAAACCTAACTAAACTGGAACACACACAAAACAAACACGACAGAGATACACACATGACATCAGATAACTTTGACTTTTGATCTATGACCGTTGACCTCATCCACATATGAAGAAATTCCTACTGCACCTAAACCCACAGTCTGATATAAAAGGGATCGAGTAAGCCCAAATTAATTGGTAGAGCTATGAGTTGCAAAAATATTGGGCGAGACGCATTCGAGCCCAATATTTTAAAACCATAGCGAGACCACTTAATATTGGGCGCAAATATCCAATTTTATCATTACAGTTTGGATCCGATATTTCCCACACTTGGACTCCTCAAAACCCGATAATGTTTTTAAATTGGACGTAAAACTTTTCGAAAGAGGATTGGATTAAAAAACACGCGGACGATGCTCGCATCGCAACCATTAAAAGAATGCAATATTTGCATGAGAAAAAATGTCATTCCAGATCGTTTTCATATTTTGTATGATAGTCATTTTAATTTTAGTTTTGAAACTCAAAAATGAGCTTCGAAAAAACAATGTTTTGAATTCCATTTCTCAAAGGACATCGCCAGGATAAGGCGAGAAGGATGGCCCTCTATAATCATAATAGTTTATTTCACCATCAATTGGAGTGGTGTTTGACAAACTCAACTTTATCATTTACGCAAAGGTGTTTTTTATCCCAAAAACTTGTATCACGGAAAAAAAAGAGAAAAGTCTGAGAAACTTCAGGGGTCATGCTCTCTGGAAAAAGCAAAGCTTGGAGAATGCCTCCATTTCAATGACCATTGATTACTTTAAGGAAAAGGAAGATGTTGCATAGCTGCCCTTTGTCATGGAGCTGTAAGTAACGCCTATAGATAGACCTTTTTCCGTCATAAGCTACCGAGAGGCTACATGAGGCAGCCCCTTTCTTTTAACAATACCCAAATACCTATAGCTTATGCTGCTATGATTTGGTCTATAACCGTCTTACACCAAACCAACTCTGGCCTACAACACAAGTGGCCCATGACCGCGCTATTTATATATCATGAGCAAGTTAACTACACGATGAGCTATCATTCCCATGGCGCAGTTCAAGCTTCATCACAATTGTATTGAGCAAATACATCCCGTTTTTGTATGATTATGATACACAGGACGTGATGGTCAGCTGTTGTTAACCTGTGACATCCAAGGCTACTGACGAGCCATTGGTAGAATTAGCATGCCTTACCATATAGCGATATAGTATGGTTTGTATGTAAAAAGTTCGTTGTTGTTTTTGGCAATCCCATTTAGTGTTCCGGCCCCCCAAAAAACAAAAATGCAAAAAAAATGAGGTCTTTCCACCCCAAGAACCAGAACGCCATCAACATATATGTTGCTAAATCTTATAGCGCACATCCTTGCAACGCGGCATTGTGGTTCTTGGGGTTGGGAAAGGCTTCAAATATGAAATTTCAATTACCATTGAAGCAGTATTATAACTTTACTAAAACCGACTTTTGGGGAATTATGTTAAAGTGGGATTTTTTGGAAACCAGCAAAATGTAAACGTTGAGCATGTCGCTTATTATGCAAAAACATTCAAGTTCAATCAGTTCTAGTGAAAAAAACTATAGAGGCGTCCTTCATTTCCTTATACGGCGATGCCTTATCATAAAGCACTCCTTGTCACTTGGCAAAGAAAGCTTATTGTGATAGCCCGGTTTTGTAAACTGCCATGTTTTCTTAATGACACTTAATGATGATAAAAGTAATAATTATATAATTCGAAAATAAAAAGAAACGAGAATCACTATTAATATATAAACATACACGAGGGCCAAAAAAAATCAAAATTATTACACTAAATTGTCAACAAATTAAAGAGAAGTAGAGCCCCATGATCGGGGATGAAACCGTGCTTAATCATACCCATATATAACACAACACACTATTGTACACTTATACTTACTCAGTAGTGAGGCTTACACTATACCACGCAGGGACTGCTCGAATCGGCTTGCATTTTAATTACACTAAATGGCTGTTGGTAATGTTTTATATTGACATATTTAACAATATATTAAAACCTGGGGACGCTCAATTTCGTGATAGCGGTAAGGAATCTGAGTGTCCCCCAAAATAGAGGGTCCTAGTCAGATACAGTAATTTGTTTCAGATACAGTATAACTTCATCAATATCTTCCGCATTATCAGTCGGTATAGGACAGCTAATAGCAGAGAATGAGTGTCCATAGGACCTCAGGTTCAGTGAAGTGCGTGTCCTACAGACAGTAGGTTACAAAGACCGGTGGTCCCCCGACATCGGGGATATAGAGAGATCGTTTGTCCGACGGATCCCGGCCAGGGCACATTATAGAGACGAGTGTCGACGGACAGTAGGTTTCAGGCACTGGGTGTCCGTAGGACGGACAGCAGGTTTCAGAGGACTCGGGCCGTCCGTCATTACGGCCACCCAGTCTCTGAAACCTACTGTCCGTCGGACACTCGCTCTATAAATGTAGGACGCCCAGTCTCTGAAAACCTGCTGTCCTACCGGGCAATTTTATAGGATAGGACACTCAGTTTTACACCGGCTTACAACGTGTGTGGGAAAATCAGAAGCTGCTATTAAGACAAATGCAGCAGTTACACGCCTGCATACATCAGCACCATTTACTGTAGGTAGTGCGACATGGACACTAATACTCTAGGAATGAGAAGGAACTCAACAGCTTTCATCTGCGCTGTATTAGACGCATTTGGTTCACTTGGAAGGACATGGTGCCAAATCAGAGCTCCTGACCACGAATTGGACGCACACCATCCTACATTTTCTTAGACAACGCAGACTCCGCTGGCTGGCCCATGTCCGTCGAATGGATGATGGCCGTCTACCGAAAGATATCATGTATGCGGAGCTTGGTCGGACCCATGCTCGACTACAAGGATCTTTGTTAGCGTGATATGTGTACCCGCAATCGACATGGGTGCTAGAGAAACTGCTGACAAATCGTCACTTTTGGCGGAGAACAGTGAAGCAACACCTTGAGCTTGGAGAACAACAGATCATCAGCAAGTTTGAGAAGCGCGAGCTAAAAGAAAGCTGCAACAGATCCTTGGATAGTCAAGCTGTGACATCCCATATGTAGCACCTGGGCAGAGTACTGCCACTCTAGGATTGGCCTCTTCGCCCAGACGTCGCTGGTCACCTAACCTGTGACTCATTGTGGGCGCTTTATCCATAGTCGCTCGTGACTGACGGAGGCCATGATGCTGATCGTTTCAAAAAAAAGGAGGTATTACATTGCAAATACTAATCAATAATTATTGTAAAATCAGCGATTGTTATGTTTGTATTTCGAGCAGTAGGCCACATGTATTTATCTGAAACCATTTCAAATATGTTAATATCTCAGCCTCGTTCGCAACATGGAACATCGCAGGGTCTCTCTGAAGTAATCTCTTATAGCTCGAGCCATCCGGGCGCGAGCAACAAGAATCCAACGTTCGTACAAAACACGCAGCACTTGACCTCAGGGGCCTGTCATGGTACCGAATTATTTGCGATCGATACAATGCAAAGGAGCGTGTGAACATAACATTCGGCGGGGGCTGCGACCAGGGGGTGGCAGGGGGGGGCAGGCCGCCCCCACCCCCCCCCCCCGAGAAGAGTTTTCAAATTAGGGAAAAAAAAATAGGGTTTTTGCGCAAAAATTAGGGGTTTTACCAAAATGAGTTCATTTGTACTGTTCTGCCCCCTTGATGTTCGCCCCTCCTATGATCAGCGACGACTCTGGCGCCGCCCCTGCATGTTAAGGTGAGTTTAATTGAAGTATATATCAAAAATTCCTAGCAGCACGCGAAGGAAGTTTCTCCCCACAAACTCTGAATGATATGGACTGCTTCAATTTAGACTCATAACACTAAATGTTTTAATACGGTCGTCCATGCTTTAAGTCGCGGAGACGTTTTCACGTGCGAGATTGCCGATCGCCAATTCGTCATAGGCCTACAAGAGTACATCCGTTTAGGTCCTATTGGAGGCTTAATACATCACGAAAAGGTAACAAGAAAAGGGTGAATGTCATCTAATGACGCATGAGGAACACCCTCAACTAATAGAATATTGTCGGAAGAATCTGCATTACAATATGTAGAACAGATTAAACCGATACAATCGTTACCGTTCTAGTGTTGTCCCAACAACGCCATAAAAGTCACTCAGACTTCTGATAACGACTTTAAGACTTTCAAATAAGAAGCGCAAAAAAACACCGAATGAGAGGACCGCCTCATGATATTGTGGTCGACAAGCAAGTATTCAAGGAATTCTTATCAGGCAGTCTGTGAAAATTTCTAACCGGCTGAATGAAGGGGGCAATATTAACAATAATGGTGCCAAAGACTGAGTTTTTATTACTTGTTACTCCGGTTGGTACTCAGGTGTTGCATTGAATAATTTTCCTTCCTCCCCTTAGAAACTACTTGTCCCGTAGGATATTTTGAACAAGATTTACAACCGCATGTAAAGGGGACCTCAGTAACACTAATTAGAGCAATAAAAAGGGTAATTTTGCGTGTAATCGACGAGTGATTGATCCGTTCTAAGTCCTAATTTAAGAGATAGCTACAAAGTTCACATTTTACACAGTCTACAGTTCATTCTTCAAATGACAATTCCTGAAGTTTCATGTGTATATCTGTTCTACCTATTCTTTCTAACTTGCAGTATCAAACATTGAAGTTTTCCCGGACCTATTGAAGCAATTAGTCTAGAAAATTAAAAAGTTGAGGAAGATAAAGCTGACCAATCGGGGGTGCTCTTCCATCATTACAATGCCGCAGTCCATAATCTATGTTAACCATGACTGCAATCCATCCGTGTGGCCTTTCAATCTGGTAGAATCATCCAGCCTATCCACCCGATTTGGCACCGTCTGACTACTTTCTCTTCCCAAAGATTAAAAAGGAACTCCTCAACTTTTTAATTTTTTCTGCTTCCAAAATTGCGTCAATAGGTCCCGGGCAACTATCAATGTTTTGATTACCCCCTGCATTTTAAAAAATAGAACATATATACACATGAAAACTTTGGAATTTTTCATTTGAAGAATGAAACTGACCGGGTAAATTTGAACTTTGTAGCATATCTCTTTCTACCTTAGACTTAGAACTTATCAATCACCCCTCGTATGTGGTAAAAACATCGCCAAAGTAATCTTCAGAAGATCATTGGAATTTTTGTGAGTATAGATAATGGCAATTTAACCGACCATATTCAAATTTCGCGTTTCGGCCACTTTGAAGGTGAGTGCAATGTTCTGTGCGACAAGATCACCAAAAATCGATCATAGCTGTCTAGAGCTTCCAGCCTTCTAAAAATATTCATCCTAACATGTACGACTACACGGAATCGCCTAAGCACCGAATCTTCTATAAAATGATCAAGGATTTGCAAGTATTTTACAGCTTTATTCCGTAAAAGAGTCCTTCACTAAACTCATAATCTCTTCCAAAACACCAAGGACACACCTAAAATATCCTCAAAACCCCTAGCATGCCTTTTTGTCCAAAACATAATGTAGCTAGGACTTCTTGATTTGAGTCGTCCTGCTATTAATCATGTTGGCAAGAATGCTGGATGTTTAAAGTAAACACCAATCTTCTCTCTCTGGGTTTTGAATAATACATTTTGTATTATATTTTAACAGAGACCCCTTACCAGAGTTAGATCCAACTAAAGCCACTGACCTTGATAAAAGCATGTACGAAAGACGACTAGAAGCATGCAGGAGATATTGGAGAATGCCACAGAGTGTGAAGAGAATGCGACTGAAGCTAACTGAGGCACTTGCTGAAGTTGAGGGATTTCTGCATGCACTGCAGGAACTAGCTGTAGAGGTAATACATAAAACGGTTGTCATGTAAATACGCGCCTTTAAAATTTTTAAATTATAATGCAATCTCTCATGTATTCTTTAAAGCAATATTAGCACCATTTTTGAAGAGCGCCCCCAATTTTCAAATTTGATATTTTTGCACAGATTACGTTGAGTGTAATGTCTAGGAAACTATACCTGCGAAAGAGGAATGCTAAAAATGCTGCGTATTATCACAAAAATAAAGCGATTTGTAATTAGAATTGGGATCAGATTGGACTAACGGCAGAGCTGGAAATGTACCGTTTATGTCGTCCATGATGAAATTAGTGCCCACCTCGAGAAAATAACTCGAACTTGGCTTGCTGAAACTAGTAACAACTAATAGATTAGCGTAGACACGTAAATGGCGCTATTCCGGCTATTCACATTGGAAGGCCGTTTTAGTACAAAATTCACTTCGTTTGTGACACCTTAGACATTTCGAGCTAACCATTCACAGGTATAGTTTACTGCCAATTACCAATGACAATCGTGTAAAATCTCCAAAAGTTTGAAAAATTGGGGGCGCTCTTCAAAAAAAGTATGCGTAATATTGCTTTTTAAGTAGAGTGTTTTAATAAGAAGTTCCTATTGATGCAAATGAGGTATTTGCCAGGTCATTCCGCCAAGCGCTACTGCCCACCGTTATACAGCGATGACGGAATCATTGTAATACCTCCTTTGCATATATGCGGACTTCTATATGAAACTGACATCCTAGTTTGTGTGATTTATTTGTGTCCACTTTGTTTTTCCAGCGTAGAACAAATTAGACCTGGCATTATGACCTGGTACAACAGTCTGCATAAAATGTGTTGATGGTTGTCTAGGAACAGACTGCTAATTCAAATCTTGATCATTTTGAGCTATGAAGGTGTGTAAAATGACAGGTAAAATCGTAAAACGTTTCCTACTGGATTAGAAGGTGTATCGGTTCAAGGTATAGTTTGCTGAATTGTAGGACAATTTTTAACACAGGACTTAGAACGGTTCAAGGTTACCCTGGGGGTAAATAAATGGACGGATGTAATCTTAAAATTAAATTCAAATTCGTGATGGTCGTATTGTCAAGTAGATGTTATGTAATTGTTGACATTGGGGATATTGGGACAAATATTGTTAAGCCCACTCGTCTATGGGAGATAAGACTCTTGAATCTACTTCAAGCTGATACATAAAAAGGCTTTGTAAATAAAGCAAATGTGCATTATTGTTTTTACCATAAATAGTTGGAAACCATTAATGAAACAACGGATCATTTATTAGATGTTTTCAACCATGATGACTTGAAAAGTGTTTGGCCTGTCATGGAAGCACAAATGGTTATAGGGAAATATACCTTTTTTAATCCGTTAGAACCAGATGAACATGCCCTTGAGGACCACGTGTGGAACTACGTGTGAAAGCACGTGTGAAACATTTACAAAATTATCCCTATATCTCAAATAATGAAAGGATGACAAAAGATGCATCTTCAGATTGAGTCGGAGGTCAACGTTACCCAGAAACCATCAAAAACATTTGTGCAACTCTCCATATAGAGAAAAATCCCTGTGTAATACCATGAATTCAATCCGTCTCTTTCTAAGACATTCATCATTGGTGTCGCATCGGGCCATTCAAATTGTGTCCCCCGTTCGTAAGTCACACATTTGCTCGCTGTTAAGGACGGTAAATGTAAGTCCTTAGTGATTTGAAGATGGTCCTTTAAATCATTAAACATTCTGTTATTTTGCTCCGTTTTCAATTAAGGACTCACAAATAACTCAGTCCAGCAGGCGCGGTCCAGGGGTGCAACGGGGGTGCATTGTGGCACCCCCCCAACCCCGGCAGCCTGAATTTTGGACGGAAAGTGTGCTGCCATTATTTTATTCCGATCCATCTTGACATCTGATTGATTCCTCACTCCCTTACGTATATATCAAGCTGTCTGGGGGTGGGGCGGGGGAGGGGGTGTACCCACTTCCCAACCCCCCAATGTCCCAATCCCCCCAAAAAAGTGTCGAGTCGACTCGGAGCTGTGAACTAGATACATAAAAGATCAACTTCCTACACTGTCTGGTGCTTGGTGTGAGAGGTGTTGTGCCGAAACACCGGGTGCCGAAATACCCCCGGTGCCGAAGTTCCTCCTTCAGAACTGCCGAAGAACCCGGGACTTACGGCAGAGGAGAAGGGAAGTGGAAATACGTGTGTTGATGTGTAGAGCACGTGTTTACGCATTTTTCGTGATGATTTTATGGACAATTCTCCAATGAAACTCATTAAAAATCAGGCTTTTGGCATTAGAAACAATATGTACGGCTAATAGTAGACGTAGATACGATCTTCTGTAAAGCTAAAGCACCAACATAAGCCCCATGAAGAAGAGAATTCCGGTTCTTTTACCAGGTAGCCGAAGTCGGAGGAAACCAAGGTATACGTTACATGCTTGATATGGACTGACATATGGCTCCCATTGAAAAGGTCCCCTCCCCGGGGGGCCCCTTTATTTTTAGGAGGGATATTAGGACGTTTTTTGCAACAAGGGTTAGGTTAGGGTAGGGGTTATAGGGCCCTACAGGACCTGGGGTTAAGATTAGGGTTCGGAATTAGGTTTATAGGGTTGGTAGTAGGGTCCCGCTTGAAAAAAACATTGGTGAAGCTATTACGACCTTTGTGGTTCTCTGCCAAATACTGGGGTTATGTGATTATTTGGTTACATTCCACAACCTTCTCGATGTAATAAGGATCTGTCTGTGCCGAACTACTGGAATAACCCATTGTTTCGGCAAAGTAACCCAGCGTTAGGTAGGGTAATGACGTAGCCCGCATTTCGGCATGAATAATTGCCGGAACACCGGGCGTTTCGGAGTACCCTGACGTACAGGCATGGTCATCTGCGAAAAAAGACCGGGACCGTTTCGGCATAGCCCGGTATTTCGGCGCAGCAGAGGGCGCGTGGTGTATTCAGACAAACGAGCTCTACCCCCCCCCGCGAATAAAGTATGAGATCGAAATTTTTTTTTTTTTTTTCCACCGGACACTTGGAAGGTTACGAGCTGCCTTTCAGGTCTGTCGACCGGCACCAAATATGCTATTGTATTTAGGACGCCACCATTGCCTTCAAGGGGGGTTTGGAAGTTTTCTAAAAAGAAAAAAACTTCACAAAAACATAAAAACATTTAAAAAAAAACTTTCCATTAAAAAAAAAAAACTTTACCGACACCTTATAAAAGGGTTAAAAAAAACTTGCCCAGTGTTACTTAGTTGGAAATACTCTATAACCCATAAAATTTGAATTTTTCCCGCTTACGCGCGATTTAAAAAGTAATATTACACGACTGATTAAAGTGTTGAGATTCTTCTGGTTTGAGAAATTACGACACATGTGTCATTGAACGTTGCGACCAATCTTTTGTCATGCTTGTACTACCTTTACGCATGCATGAAACAGCCCGTGCACCAACCTTGAAGTGCTTCATTCACAAATTAGCCTACACCAGTTTCAGACCATTTCTCAAAGTACTAAGTAGGCTATATTACTATTTTTATACTTTAACTTGCAATTTTAAATTGGCTCTATCAAACTATTAATACTCTAGTAGTTCATGGTGGTTTTGTATATGCAATTATATTGTTCCGAGCTAATCTTATGAATCCACTAACTAAAAGGTCAGGAACAATAATATTATAAGTAGAAATTTAATGCTTGAAAACTAAAAACTCCAAAGTTTCGCCCGCACCCAAACCAGCATCGCTAATGCGCAACATGCGGCATTGCGGCCATACGTCAGGAAAAAACAATTGATTTGTTGGTTATGCATTATAAAAAAATATTGTTCCATCAAATTGCATGAGAAACTGGTTTTGGATAAAGTGAACACGTGCAAGGTTCCGCACTTTGCCGCACTCACCCCCGGGCAGATGATATACGTACTATCCATTAAGTCACTTTGCCATAACAAATGTTAAACCCATCAACTATATTTACTCCTTAGGCATTACATAAAATGTTCTATCAAATTTGCATGGCGAATATTTTGGAAAGCGAAAAATCGCAAGGGTTCGATCGGAGGGGCCCACACCCTCCAGCAACCCACCCCAAGACAGATTGCTTGATATATACGAACTTTGCATTGGGCCACTCATGCTTAATAAAACAAAACTTTAAACCATCAACTATCTTTTACTTTAAAACTGCTGATCATACCTATAAGCATTATTGTTTCATTTTGTTTTCTCTCAAATTTGCATGGGGTAAAATGTCTTCCCTTCGTTTTGGAAAGCTTGATATACGAAATCTCGAGGAACACTTTATGATTAATTCAAACAAAACTTAACACATCAACTATAAGTTACCTTTTAAAAATGCTAATCATACCATAATTTAAGATGAACCACTTATTAATATCAAGTTGTTTATATCAAATGTTTTTAAATGCTGATCATACCTATCTAGCATTAAAACATAATACAAATGTAGAGTGGACACACTTATCAGTTGTTTCTATAGAATTGCATTGGGAAAGTGTTTTGGAAAATAAATATTGATAAGGGTTCTGCCGCTCGCGCGGGAGGGGGACACACCCTCCCGACTACCACCCCACGGACGACAGCTTGATATACGAACTCTGCGTGAAAAATTATGCTTAATCAAAAAAACGAACCCATCACACTATAATTTACTTTAAAAAATGCTAATCATCCCTATAATTTAAGATGAACCACTTATAAATGTCAAGTGTTTCTATCAAATGCATGGGGAAAACGTCTATCCGTGTTTGGAAAGTAAAATTGCAAGGTCTGCGCTTCCCCCGCGCGGGAGGGGGGAACCCCTTCCGCACTCACCCCAGGACAGCTGATATGAACACTTATGCTTAATCCACTTATTAGTTGTTTCTATTTTAGATGTGCATGGGAAAATGTGTTTTGAGAAAGTTAAATATGAAAGGTTCTGCGCTTCGCGCGGGAGGGGGACACCCCCTCCGCACCCACCCCCGGACCAGCTTGATATACGAACTCTGCATGAACACTTTATGCGTAATTCAAACCAAACATCTTAACCCATCAACTATAATTACTTAAAAATGCTAATATAAATAATTTAAGTGAACCAATTCTAAATTGCAGTTGTTTCTATCAAATGCATGGGAAAATGTGTTCTCTTTGAAAGTCAATATTGCAAGGTTCGGCGCTTCGCGCCGGAGGGGGGACACCCCTTCAGCACCCCACCCCCGGACGCTTGATATGAAACTATGCTAATTCAAACAACCACTTACCATGAAACTATATTTTACTTTTTAAATGTGATCATATTATAAGCAATATTCAACTTGTTTCCACAAATTTGGCCATTGGGAAAATGTTTTGGAAGCGGGAACATTTGCAAGGGTCGCGCTTTGCGCGGGGAGGGGGGACCCCCTCTCGCACCACCCACAGACAGCTTGATATATCGTACGAAATCTCCATTGAACCACTTTCAAACAAAACTTAACCCATCAACTAGGCCTATATTACTTTTTAAAACATGGTAATCATACATATAATCATTATTTTAAAGTGGAAACCACTTAAATTTAATTTCAAATTGCTTTTCTGTCAATGCATGGTGAAAAGTGTTTTGGGAAACAAATATTGCAAGGGTTCTTCTGGCTTCGCGCGGCGAGGGGGGTACCCACCCCCGGACAGCTGGATATACGAACCCTCCATGAAACACTTTAGCTAATTAAAACCAACTTAACACACCCCATCAATTATAAGGCAGCGCGTAAAGCGAAGCTCTTATAGACTAACGCGTATACACGTATTGAAAGCTATTGAAAATCTATAGTCTGACAGGTTTAAAATATACCGACCCTCATTTGATCCCCCTTTTCGTTCTTACCATTAACTCCTACGGAGATAAAATCGACGGGAACCTGTCAAAAATATCGTAATTTAATTTGTAGTCCGATATTCAACAAGGAATTTATT
The DNA here is from genome assembly GCA_023653785.1 of Ophioderma brevispina. Lineage (NCBI taxonomy): Eukaryota > Metazoa > Echinodermata > Ophiuroidea > Amphilepidida > Ophiodermatidae > Ophioderma > Ophioderma brevispina. The sequence goes on along the minus strand of JAMKCH010032036.1, from coordinate 8,423 downwards.
TTAATTCTTCGTTCTGTTGGAAATTTTTGTTTTCTCGCAAATTTATTTTTATGTACTTGCTTTCTAACATTAACCTATGATAATGTTGTGCTGATATTTTAAAAATAATGCTTGTAATTAAACAATATGATAAATAAATATGTTTAAATAAAATAATAAATAAAATTTTACCAATATATGGCGCCCTTTTAAATTCATAATTTCTTCAGGGGATAGCGGCCAAGAAATCCAATTTTAGACGTTGCCATTGGTTTAACACGTAAAAGCGAGATCTTGACGAAAAATTCTGATTTTTTTTATATGTTGTCAGGGCTGGTTGGATTTAATACGGCAAACAAACATTTTTTTGACCAAAGCTGTCATACTATTTGGCTAGGAAGTAGAAAGAATACATACGACTTAAACCAGGGGGCCGGACACGATCTGCTGGATTTGGGCATTTGTGATTTCCAAACGGTAATTTATGGAATTCTTGCGTGCATTTTGGCAAATATGACAGAATGAAAGTCCGGGCCCTGAGAACAGTGTATCTGAGCGTCGATGCTAAGGTTTCTACCTGCATTTCATATTATTTTACTAATTAAACGACCTATAAGCATTATTTATAAAGTGAAACCCATTCAGAAAATTCAATTTGTTTTTTATATCAAATTTGCATGGGAACATGTGTTTTGGGAAAGTAAAGATTGCAAAGGTTCTGCGCACAACCCCCCCTCCCTGCAGCACACCCTGCTCGCTATACCTGCTTGGTGCCATGACTATTACCTAAAACCCCGGCCCCCAATATGCAAGGGCCTAACATAAAAAAACATGACTAAATGAGTCATCAACCCGCCCCAAAAAAAAAAACCAAAACACGTCCTCAGTAGGCCAAAAAAAAGGGGAGAAAAAAACCCGCCTATGACTTGAAAAAAACCTCCCCAAAAGCTGCAACGGGAAAAAAACTTTCCCTCACCCCAAACTTCAACCCCCCCGGAAGTCTAATGGTGCGTCCCCTACGACAGCCGAAAGAGCTTCTCGATCATTTGTTAGGACTCTTTTTTTAACGCTTGGTTCCCTTGCTAATAATTCTTTATCTTAACTTACTTGACCTCTCGTCGTTCTTTAACTTGAATCTTCACCGTGCCTCGGCGTTGAACTGTTTACTCCATTGTAATTTGATATAAACTTATATATTCGAAGTCCTGATCAATTGTCCTGAAACATAACTCTATTCCAGCGCACTTAATATAGTGTTTGAAACATTTCCCCTAGACTTCATTCAGTGGGAAAGTTTTGATTTCCAATGATAAAAAAATTAAAGCTTCCGCTGCTTCGCGCGGAAGGGGAGACCCCCTCCCGCACCCACCCCCCGCGCCGCCACCGCCCCGTGGCTGATTACGCAGCCATTACACCAAGCAAGAATTTAAAATTTATCTTGGCACCCCCCTCCATCCGGTCTGATTCCCGCCCCTGGTCCCCAATAAAATTGGGTTAGTCTTGCAAAGTTCTTTGAAACCAGCTAGGAATCGATACCCGTAAGAATTTCTCTCTAACAATGATCACGTGATATCGCATCCTTGAAAGTCGGCGATCTACCATCGCATTGGCTTAGTGGGATACACACGGGATCTTCTCATATGGGCCAACCACAGGACTATGAAAGTTTTCAAACAAATCAAGTACGACTTTATGTGGCATGATTTAGCGTAAAAATGTTTATTGAATAACTCCAAAGTAATCGGAATTTAAAAATAATTTTAAATGCATTGTACCAAATTCTGAGATTTTATCTGCAGTAACATAACATTTACACGTAATTTCGGCTTTTTGATTTCGTTATCTACACGTCCCCTCCAAATGAACCATACCCCCACAATATCTGAATACACAAATAAAAAATCAGCATAACCTAAAATTTAGAAATATGCGACCATTATGCTGGCTTCATACTTTTTGTCGTGCTGCCGCAGTGTCCCGCAAAGCCACAAGTTGTCGTGTTGTCGCGCTACTTTGCTGTTTTTTGTCGCCGCGACAAAAAGTGCTGTCGCGTGTCGTTGCGACAGTGTTCGTGGCGTTATTTTCTTTTTTTTTTCATGGTTTTTTGCGCGACGGCTCACATAAATGGCGCCATGGATCCATGCAGATTTCATCTTAGTGGCATGCAATGTGGAACCTTGGTGCGTTTTTGTTAAAAGCATGATAAATTTGGCACAGATGTACATTTTGACACTGCTGAACACTCTGGTATGGGGCCAATTCAAAATTGCGCCGTTTTCAAATGGCGGCCATTTTAAAATGGCTGCCATATAGGCATTTTCTATGTATTTAAAATAGATGCAAGTCCGGCATGAAATTAACTTCACTTATTTTTAGAGGGATACGCTTGACCCTTTTTGGATGTGGGCCCCATGTTCAAAATGGCTGCCATTTTTACAAATGGCGGTCAAATGGCAGCCAATTTCAAAATAGCGTGCTATATATATGGCAATTCCTCCATGAAATAACTAGGCGCCTAAGTGCTAGGTTCCTTCACAAATTATTCACTTATATTAAGAGGGATATTCTAGACAGTTTTGATTTGGCTGATTTTTAAAATAGCCCGTAATTTTCAAAATGGCAAAAGTAAAAAAAATGGCAGCCAATTTAAAAAAAAAAATCTGCTATATATATTAGGTAAATCCATGAAATAACTGAGTTCAAAGGGTCAATTCCTTTTATACATTCATTCACTTATGTTGAGTAGAAAGGATATGCTGGACCTTTTGAATGGCATCCATATTCTGTAGATTGATAAATATTTGGTTTCAGGTACCCCTATGGTTCAACTTCTTAATTAATCTCGAAATGACAACTCTTGCCAATGCTCATCTGTGTTACAAAAAAAACTCCGCACAACGGATCCCGCACAGCGACCCCAGCAAAATGTTTTCTAAGTCAAGTCATTCAAAGAACTGCACAACCGCTCCAAAAGCGGTCTTTTCAAGAAGTTCCAACACTGCCAGAAGATCCCGTTCTCGAGGTCTGAAATGACATACCAACCATTTAAGGAGTGACGTATAGAGACGGACAATAGTCGACGACCCGTTACTAAGCCTCATGAATGGTTTGCATGGCAGATTATAGTCTCATAGGTAGTCCCCGGCCTGCAGACCTTACTCAAAACGACTTCTTAGAAAGTCAGACACCTGGCTCTACCTGGTTCTACTAGGATGTACTTTCCTTGGCGGCAACGGTCGAAGGGATCCGTGTTTACATACGTTTTAAAGAGACATTAAGGAATACCATAAAGAAGCGCCCCATTTTTTCTCGAACCTAGGGTTTTTGGCTTCATAAGTGAAGCCTATCTAATCAGGCCGATTCGGCAGAGCGGGCGAAAAAATCTATCTCCTTTGCACTCGGTTGAGCAATATTTGTTCCAAATTGGTCGTGTGCAAGTGTGGTATGTGCTCTTCCGGTGATTGAATTTCGTAGGCAAAATCGGCTAGAAGTGTTGGTTATTTTTGCGTTTTTTTTTGTGTGTTGGCTGTTTTTGTCGCATGTGTAACCCCGTCCCCAAGATACCAAAAGTCAATACTCACGTGTGTGTTTGTTTTGTATCCGAAACGCAGCCGTTTGGAAGCGTATTTTAATACGACACCTAGATCCTATGCGTTCAAATGACACGACCAAAGCATCAAATGCACTGTTGTTCTGTTATTATATGTACGTTCACGTAAGCCATACGTGTAAAGGTGGTATGTGTATGGCCTGTATGAAGTTCGTCATGTGGGGCATGTCATTTGTGTGTACATTGAATATTCATTAAAAGGACCGCATGTGAAGACGCCCATTTTATCTTTGGGGTTGGAGTGGTGTTTTGGTATAAATGGAGTCCTGTGCGTTGCGTCTGACGTCCTGTCTGCAGTAATGTTTTGTTTGGTGGTTGTGCCTAGTTTGTCTTCTTTCTTATGATATGTTGTATTTTATGAATGTAGCTATTTTCTCACTGGGAGCGAGTTTGTTATGATTTTTTCGAAACAAGTCTGGCCCGATTTGTTATGTTGTGTCCGGCCTTGGTATATGTTGTCGTGCGAACATGTCGCGACTATGGAGCGAACCATTTGTACTTATATGGTGCTTTGGGGTTCTTGGGGCGATCTGAGACTTGATGAAAGTGAATATGTATAAAGGGTTAATTCCAAAATGGGTCGAATTCGAAATAATTTTTATTTCATCCCTGGTTCTAAATCTAGCATGAGTTAATTATTGTTAGTACTAATTATAACTTCATGGTACTATATGCCTGGCTAGTTTTACGCGAAATTAAGGTTCGCAAGATGTACACATTTTCGTTCTTGTTTGGTACTTATGATGCCTCCCTACCTACCGGGGTAACGGTATTGCACCACAATGGTTTGTTTCCAAGTTGCATTCTACATTGTTTGTTGTCACCAAGTTTCCGCCAAGTTCACTCCCCATACACCCACGTGACCCCCATGACGTCGCCTCACAGCTGAAACCTATCTGTGCTGAAACAAGCAAACACGAATTGATAAACAGCCAGCGGCCAAGCACGGTTTAAACCGCTTCGTTGTGTGCTACGAGACAGCGTGCAGTGCACTGAACCCACGCGGCGTTTGGGTTTAGATTTTCGAATCTCATTTCCCTCTCGCAATTGCTGCAGTTTTCTGCAAATCGACTGTTCGCCCCAGTCGTATTAAATCGTAATATAGTAACTACGACAACAAATTGAAAATTCCTTATTCATTTGTTCTTTCTTTATAACTTATAGAGCTCTGAAGAGAGGTTCAAATTGTCTCGCCTCCTTCAATTTGGATCAGGAGTTTTAGCTCGCAAGTGTCACACTACCTTAGGTGAAAAATAAGTGCTACACGTCCACTAATTCGATTGATTTTCATGCACCTTAGATACATACCCCTTGGTTCGTGTCCCACATGTTGGTGACTCATGCAGGGGTCCCCGCACTCAGTGGGCGTTTATGTCGTCTAGGACGCCCTTTTTGCCATTTCGGACGCATAAAATTACATTTTTGATGAGCTAACGCGTCCACTGGACGCGCAAAAAACCCCAAAAAATACTCCCGACTTCATCAGTATTGACATTTTAAAATTCACTCAGTGGTCAAATGATTAGAATTCCCTATGAATTTGCCACTTTCGCGTTTGCATAAATTCCCGAATTTACAGCTACTGTTTTCATTTCTTATTCGCCTAGTGAAAGTTCATAAACATTGTTGACAAGTCCTGGGGAAATCACCCGCCACTATTTTCCTCCCTGCGATGTCACTCGGGTGCAGGTCGATGTTCCGACGTGTCATTGTCCGAACGTTTTTGTTCCAAAAGGTATTACTCCGACAGGTCTTTTTTCCGAAAGGTATTTACTCCGAATGGTAATTTTTCTCGAAGTCTCTTTTCTCCGATGGTTAAATTAAACCGAACGGCAATTGGTCCGAACGGTCATTATTCCGACATCTAAAAAAGGGTCATGCTCCGATAGGTTTTTATTCCGAAGGTCATTAGTCCGAAAGGCCGTTTCTCGAAAATTTTCGGAATATCGACCTTTCGGAGTAAAACCTGTTTTTTTCATTTAAAGGATATGTTCTTCCGAAGGGTCATTACTCCCGAAAGGCCGTTTTCCGAATTTTCGGAATATCGACCTTCCGGAATAAAAACCTTTCGGAGTAAAAACCTATTTTTTTATTTCAAAGGATATTACCTCCGAAGGTCATTACTCCGAACGGTCGTTTCTCCAAATTTTCAATAATCGACCTTTCGGAATAATATCCTTTCGGAGTAATAAACCTAATTCATTTTTCAATAGATTTTTAACGCCTAAATGTCTTAACGTTTTTTCAGAATTTTTTAGACATCATTTTAAAGTTAAAAGGGGGATAACCCGAAATTTAAGTGGTCATTCCTCCAAAACCCATCTGTTGAGTTTTTGTCGCCGCATATTTCAACCGTTTTTGATGTGACACATCCACAAACAGACAGCATTTAGCCTAGGATTTCACAGGTAAATGAGAAAAACCTTTCTTCATGCTACCAAACTTTTGACCACTTCCGATAAATCTGGGTTCTGGGGGACGAGCTATTAGCGAATCGACTATTGCCCTTTCTTTAACTTTAAAATTTAAGGCATGATGCAGAGATTTCAAATATATTTGTTTGTGTAATAATTAAAAATAGTCACCTAGAAAATAAAGATAGTAGCCTACCTAAATGCACATTCTCCAAAGTTTGTAGATGAATTGGATTTTTCTTTGATGCAGTAAAACATTTATGCATAGCCTTACGTGCCATATGATTTATGTGTCAAACAAAAATTCCGGATCCGGAATTTTATAACAAGTGTGGATTTTCTATATGAAGCGACTTCGATTTGAGCTTTAGCATTTCACACAGCGATTAGTATATGGACAAGCATATGTAGTATGCAATAAACACGAATCTTTGAAATTTCTGAGTCGGCCTTTAAAACTGCTTATAGTTCTGGTCCATAACATCGGGCCAGAATCTCACAAGTTCGGTTTGCGCCGCTGTAAGTCCCACTCCTGTTATTCCCAATTCGGAGAAACACCTTCGGAGTAATGACCTTCGGATAATATTCCTTGAAATCAAAAATAGTTTTTATAATTCCGAAAGTCCTAATTCCGAAAATTCCGAGAAACGACCTTTTCGGAATAATGACCTTTCGGAGTACCACCTTTCTGATCAATAACTTTCGGATTAATGACCTATTTCATTTATTCGGAATAAACACCCTTCGGAATAAAAGTCTTTTGGAGCAATGACCGTCGGAGAAAGTATCGATCGGAGATAAAACCTTTCGGAGTATATCTTATTTTCGGAGAAACGACTTTCGGAGTACTGAACTCGGACTATGACCCTTCGGAACAAAACCTTTCGAATTATGAGCTTCCATAGAACAGTGTGTTCGGAGTATGACCTTTTCAGGGAAAAAACCTTTTCGGATCAATGACACGTCGAATATCGAACTGTCCCCCTGTCCTCAGCATGCCTACAAAATCCATGGGACCGCGGGACCGCCGGCCCCAGAAAACTTTTCCAACAGCCGCAGAAAATTGTTAAGCCTAACAAAAATCATCGGTGAAAAATATTGGAAAAAATCAGCTTCCAAACTAAGATTAAGTTCAAATGAACGTTGTCTTGTGCACAATGGAGTTCCCACAAAATTATTAGTTTGGTGATCAACTCAGTATCGGAAGCAGTCCGTATGCTGATAGCATTTTGAAAAAGAGTCTTCAACCCCAATAGTACCATGCTAAGTTGCGTAAATGTCGGCAAGTCTGTTCAAATTGGTAGAAGTTGTGGTTTAGAAAAACTCGGGAAAACATCATCCTTCAGTGGTAATATACAATTTGTTTGCCTTTTCATTGCCCATCAACCTTCACAATACAGTGATTATCACCCCCAGATCAGCCCGTCCCGCCTTACCCACTGATTCACATTTGGCGAACTGCCGACTTTCAGCAGCATGGTCTGAACAGGTTGGCCTTTTTGTCATTTCAAAAGTAGAACAGAGATGCGGTTATATCATTATCCCTCCTCGCGGTCATTTCACCAAGTGGTATAAGCAGATCATTAGTACATATATTAGGCCTATTAGAACTTCAAAATAAGTTTCTCTTTCTTGGCCCGTCCAGTCGCGAACCAGTAGCTCATATTATTTTCATCATTAATCCCTTGAAGTGAGTTTCAGCCTTGCGAAATTCCCATTCAAAGTTTTCGCATTCCAATTGATGAATTCCAAACATCCAATTTCTTTAAATATAAAACATACATATGAGGATTTATTCATCCAAATTTCTTATCTTAAATCATGTTTATTTGCATACTGAGTAAGTTTTTATTTTTTTTTAAACGTGAAAAATCCATGAAATCATTACCTCCAAGGATGAATGTAGCACTCAAAGAGTAAATTAACTACTAGCTTTGTAATAAATCAATTTGTTGGATGCCTGTCAGAACAAAGCCTAATACACACTTGACCTGAAGTTCACCTCCCAGGGCTGTGGTCTCAACCCCTTGGACTATCCCACTGCGTGATACAAGGGTATGGCAAGAACTGAGGGGTGGGGGTTGTAAAATTTTGGATAGTTTTTATTTTATTTATGGAGGGGGGGGGGCTTGAGAAACAAAGTTACATGTTTGACTATAACATATATTTAGTGGACATTGATTTTTTCTAATTCAAAAAACACAGAAAGACACGTGTAGTTTTCTTTGGCCTTGTTGGCAATTTTAATTAAAGAAAATAATATGTCCTTTACAATAAATTACCTTCCAAATGTTACCAACTTTAAATAATCACAATTAAAAATTATTTTTGAACAATAAAAATGCGGACCCCCAGAATTTGCGATTGGACCCTCAAAATTTGCAATTCCAGTCATTTCAAAACTTAGTGCTACCCTGACG
>JAMKCH010032035.1:0-17561 GCA_023653785.1 Ophioderma brevispina | reverse complement strand
GAATCGGGTTGCTTGATCGGCCTTGTAGTGCAGTCCGAGGGGCATTTGAAGCATCCTCATGTTGAGGCGACAATACGGGACCAGGTCGACGAGACTGGCCCTCAAGCCTAGAAGGCGAAGCCAAGATCGAGCGGGAGCCTGCGTAAGCAGCGCCATGGCTGTCGCAGCCCTGAACAACAAATCCACCCGCTCGGCGTCGGTTTTCTGCAATGCCCGGAAGCAGTTGCAGCCGAGCACCCAGATACCTAGTCCTGAGAAGGGGGTAGGCTCGACTTGTCGAAGTTGACAATGAAGCCCAACCTCTGCACGACCTGGACGGTACGGCGACCATCTCGGCCGTCGCCTGGGGCGACGGGACGTAGATCAACCAGTCGTCCAGGATACAGGCAGAGGTTGCCCCCCTGACGCCTGAGGAGGAAGGCGCCCACCTCCCGGTCACCATCGTGAAGACCCTGGGAAAGGTGGAAAGGAAGAGGAGACACGTCCCCACGTGTACGACTGGCCCTGGATATGGAATTCAGCCAGCGACGTCGGATTTGCGACTTTGGTGGGTGGTAGGTGTAGGCGTATTTCAGATCCAAAGAAGACGCCCAGCTCCCCTTCGAGGGACAGCGCAGGATCGACGCGAGATTTTCCATCCTGAACTTCTCCGGCTTGATATACTGATGTCAGAGGCGGCTTTAGGTTCAGGATGGAACGCCAGTCCCCGGTCTTCATGGGGGCCAAGAAGAACGCGACCAGAAACCCGCGGGAAGGGGGGGGGTCGATGGGGAGATGGCACCCTTCGCCAAGAGCGCCCGAGACCTCGTCCAGAAGAAGTTGATTTCTCGGTGTCCCCCGGAAGGGGGGTACCGGTCTCGGTGGGAAGTGGCGGGGGTTCCGCGGTGAACTCTATACGGTACCCCCGTTCCACCACACTAGCACCCAAGGCGCGGGGGAAATGGCTGGCCATTCCCGCGCGTAAGAACTAAAGCGGCCGACCACCGGAGGTGGGTAAGGTCCCCTCCCGAAGGAGAGATCCCGCGGCGGCCGCCGTGCCCTCAGGACAAGGCTTCTTCCCTGCCCAGGGCGCCTGCTTTTGGGAGGGGGGCGAGCCTTCGGCCTGGACAAGGGCTGCTGGGTAGAAAGTGGAAGGAGAAAGCAGCGGGCTTCTTGGGTTTGGTGAGGCGTTGCCGGCTTCGCCTGCTTGGCGGAACCGCTGGAAGAAGAAGAGCGAGAACGCTTCTTCTTCTTTTAGCGAAGACCCGAGAGGAGATCTTCGCCTGAGCATCCTTGAGCGCCTGCTCCGCCTCCACACGCTCCGCAGACGCAAGCAATGAGTCACCGAACGAGCCTCAGAAGAGGACGTCCCGCGACTCCGGCTTGGTTTAGAAACCTCCGATGCAAGATCAGAACTAAGGGTGCGAAGTGTGAAGCAGGCGTTCTCGCGTCGCAAAAGATCAGGCGACGCGACAAAGACAATGAAGCTCTGTCTGCCGAGTAACTAGCGAGGCTAGGACATTCAAGGCATCAGAGGGCTTCCGGGAAGAACCCACCCTCACCAACGAGAGGATCTGATGTCGTGGGCAAGGAGGACCATAGAGAAGCGCCTAGTCTGATACCGAGGTCCACCCGCCAGGTCTTGGTGCCTCAGCTGGTCCTCCCAGAAGGGGGAGGGAGGGGAGAAGCCAGCCGGAGCACTCTTGCCTGTTGGCAACTTGGCTGCTAGGTAAAGATCAATGGTCGGGTCCTCAGGGAGAAGGAGTTCATAGTCCCCTTCGAGGCAGTTCTCAACGACTGGCGAAAGTTTTGCACCCGGGTACGATGAGAGCTTCTGAGTAACCTCCCCGGAGCGCTCCCACAGAAGACCAACGTCAGTGGGAAGCGACAACGGCTGGATGCGTTTCGGAGGGAGGAGAGGGAAGCCCAGATTGAGCTGTCCCTCCTCCGAACGCCGCTCAGGCGCAGACAGGCCAAGAGGACTCGGCCGACCTGCGCAGCACATGAGGAGTGCACGCGGAAGAGAAATCCCCTCCTACTGCTCTGAGCTGCCGCGGGAGGTCGAGGCTGCGAAGGAGTATCACAAAGGTGACTCACCTCGAGCCTGAGTCCACCCGCCAGCGCTGTCCTCCGAAACATCGAAGTCTGCGGCCGGTAGGGTCCTGATGAGGACGGTGCGACAGACAAACGACCGCGGAAGAAGGCGGAGGGACAGGCGTCGCCACCTGGGGGGCGACACCAGGGCCCCCGCAGGGACCGAGCCAACTGGATAGACTGGGCCGCAGGAGCCATTAGGTTCGACTGCACCCAGCCCGACCTGACGAGGGGTCGTACAGCCTGGAGAGGTGTGGGTGACGACACCCCAAGTCCTTATAGTGGCACGTAAAAGCCGAAGGGTAGGGGACGGGTAGGCCGCCCTGCCCAGGCCCCGTACCAGGCTGGGTACAGCCTTCAGCTTGACTGGATCCCAGAAAAGAGACAAACTGCTGCAGCAGTGGCGCAAAGCCACGCTCAAAGCGGGTTCAGAAGCAGCCCCGACAGCACTGGTGCCTGCGGCTGGGCAGCCGACGGCGGAGGGCGCGGAATGGACCCATAGCCTGGAGGGCTCCCGCAAGCGGGAAGACCCCTGGTCGAAAGACCTACCAGACTGACCAACCCCAGAAGTCCAGCGCGACTGGGGTGGGTTAGGCCAGACGGGGACGCAGCGTAACATGAGTAGGTAGGCTGGAAAGCGGGTACTGTGTCCCCGCAGGGGTAGGCCAAGAAGGCTGCCCCGCAGGAACGCCAGTGGAAGGGGCACCCACCGGGGTACCCCACCATAGGCGGGACCCGCCGCGGAAGCAGATGCCGGAGGACCAGCATGCAACGGCAGCAGGCGTACCCGCAAGAGAGGCCTGAGCCGACTAGCAGCTGGGGCGTCTGCGGGAGCCAAGCCAGCGGGAGCGCCACTTTTCCGCCCAAAAAAAAAAAAAACCCCAAGCCCGAATGGGCCCGGAGCAGCATGCGGCGTCAGCTGAGGAGGAACTGCATGACTAGCATGGCTGTCATGAGGGGTGTAGCGAGAGAAGGCCAGACCCCTGCGGAGTTTCGCAAGGGATACCGAAGCCCAGGCCCCAGGGTTTGCCGAGACATACCACGAAGTGATGGGTACCGTGGTCGCGGTCGAAGTGCCCGACGACACCGGGACCGCAACCCCGTTGGGTGTGGACATCAACGGCGATTGATCAGCCGGGCGACCTGGGCACCCCCATACCACCTCCCACCACCACCGGAATGCCGCAGCCGCCACCCCCCTGGGGGATGGCAGCGCCGACCGCGCAGCCTGCCGGAGCAGCCCTAGGGCTGAACCAGGCGAGGCAGCGGCCGTGATGGCCGAGGAAGACGGCCCGAAGCCATCCCATCAACGCTTCGCGAAGTAGCCGAAGCTACCTCACCTTTGGGAGCACCCAGAGCAGCAGCGGTGCCTTGGACGCCCCCGGACCGGAGGACCGATCACCACCCCCCTTCCCGTGAACGCAAACACGAGCGGAGCACCCATGTTCGTGGTTGCCCACTGAACATCGTAAGTCCGAGACAGAAAGAGGCGCACCGGTCGGTGCGGGAACATTGCCTGGGTTCGAAAAACACATAAAGGATGGGGTCCCACTCATGAATGGAGGAAGGGCAGCGAACGCAATTGTGCGACATATGAAACGGGGTGAGCGGAGTTGCTAGATGGAATAGCGGGCGCAATTAAAAAACTGTAAAGAAAAATAACCAGAGTGCCAGTGGAGGTCTCCCGGTACGCAAAAGTCAAGACACAAAAAACCAACTCTCGGTAACTGAGGCACGAACGGTTAAAGAAATTTTCAAACACAGTTTCACATATTTATTAAGTATACCACAAGGCATATAATAAACTAATACGCACCACCGACCATAAATTGTTGCGAGCAAGCCCGATAACAAGAAACATAACAAACTCACACAGATATGTCAAAGGCAGTCAAAGCCGCAAAACACGTGCGTAAATGGCTGCCTTTGTTTACCTTGTTCCCGCCTACACAGATAACATGACCGCATTGGCGGTAAAAAAGGATACAAAACAAGAGCTCTCCGACGGCGTAAAAGTCTCTGTTTATTCCGTCCGAATGGAGCGTTCTAAATCCAGTAATAATCCAGTATATATCCAGATAGATATGGTATAGTAGTAGGAGTATTCCGTATGGACGACAACTAGTCCAGTTATCAAAATTCATATTTTGGCTGCTATACTGACAGAGGTTGGGTGACACGCGTCCGTTCTGACAGGCGGCCAAAAGAATTGAAAAGCTGCTAAGGTCGACAGGGTGTGACATGGGGTCATGGTAGAGGACCTATTCTCCTGTTAGGGGTGTATTATGGTAATTTGGGCATTCCATTCTCAGAAGGGAATGCATAGTTTTCAGTCAACATTGGTGTAAAGGAAATCAGTTCAGTGTAATGATTGTGGTGTTTTTATGGTTTTAAAAGAAAGTTATCAGAAATCCCTACAATTTTTTATTTTTATGTGTATCATCAAAAAAAACAAAGAACTGGTGGTCGCAAACAAACACTGTTTTGTGAAGTATTCTAGAACTACTGAAGTATCCACTTTTCATAATGTTTTCCTAGAAGCAACTACAACTCCCTTTGTGATGAATAAGATGTCATATGAAAGGGAAATCAAATTAGAAAATTCTCACGTTGGATTGCAGATTGAGTGTGTATATTTGAAATACTAGGTGTTTTTAATTGTCCAAATATTTTCCTCAACTGTAATTTGTTCCAGAATTATATATTATGATTGCGAGCGCAAACAGCCAACGTGAGGATTTGAGGTATTTTGTTATACCACCACATCCCAAAAATTTCAGCTTAAAAAGCACCTTCCATTTCGGGCTGGGAAAAATTATTTATTGTAAAAATTAGAAAATTCAATTTTAACAAAAAATATAAAAACACTAAAACAAATCGTGCAGTCTTGAAAATGCATATAAAATTGTGGAGGATAGTTCAATCCTTACCATAGTCAAGTTTGACTAAAATTTATTCAGGTTTATTGATTTTGGTCATTTTTCTGTAAGCCATTTTATCCGAGATCCTACCTTAAGCCAGGGTTAGTCAACATAATGGTTATTTTTCTTCCAACATACTCTGAAAAGTTGGAATGGCCATCCATGAGAATTTATCCACCTGTTAAATATAACTCACAGTATTTGAAAGGGAAAAAGGTCCCTGTGTAGGACCTCTTTCAGAATACCAGCTGAACTCATCATAACATACCTGCGAAGGAACGGAAGTTTGCTGCTTGTAATTCAAGCAGTCTAAGTGACTTGTTGATATAGCTGGTATGAGCACTACTGGATATCGTTCCTGAGTTGCTTTAGGGGTGTTTGAGGGTTGGGTAGTACCAATTGCCTTGTATGAAGAACACTGGTTAAAATAAGCAAAAAAAGTATAGAAGGGTCTTCATGGGCAGAAATTCCTCACAACATCTAAATTTAAAAACAGAACAGAGCCTAACAGGCATGCATACACATATATGGCCAGATTCTGGCTTGTGAAGAGCCTATACTACAAACTGCACCAGTACATACTGATCCATAGTGTGGCAACATGAACTTTTTTTGGGGGGGGGGGGGGAGGGACGTTAAAGTGAAATTCGGGGTGGGGAGGGGAATATCAAATTTGGGGGAGAAGGAGTTTTTTTTTTTTTTAACCAATTTTGGCCCAAAAAAACCAAAAAACATTTGCAAAATTTGGTGAATTTTGCCCCAAATTGCGATTTTTGCCAATAATCTGTCATTCTTTCAGGCTAGGGGTGCAAGAAAAAATGGGGGGGGGAAATATGGCACCGCCACTGCTTCCAAAGTACAACAGCAAAATGGTGTAAAGTATACGTCTCCCTATACACGAGAACGTAACTAATGGCTACTCTTGTAGTTGCATAGTAGGTGAAGAGAAGGGAGGTCAAATGTGTAGACAGTACCAGATTGATTAAGACATGGTAGCTACTTGTATTCTCCTGTGCAAGTACTCTGCCAATTGTTTGGATTGTAGACAAATCGACGGCGCTATGGCCTAATTCTTTGTTCAGCATTTCTTCCTCCAATTTGAAGAAAATATAACTTAACTTTTAAAATAGAAACATATCCAAACATATTAAAACAGCAAAAATGAACATGCAATAAAGACACATGAGCCAAGAACACAATAACCTACAGGGAATCACAGGTGGCAGACACGCCACTGGGTGGCACACTTAATGCCCATGATAGCTAAGCAATCGCATAGGAGTAGCGTTGTTTTTTAGGACATCACTTCCGTAGCTGATTGGAAAAGCGACTGCCGATATTTAACGATAAGTCGCTAGAAGCTCAAGTGACTTGACGTAAGCCGTTGAGCAGTGACTTCAACTTCTTTTGCTCCGATGCTCCCAGCGGCATTGACGCTGGAAGCCATTGACAAAGGCTACAAGTGTGTTTTTTCACTAGCGATTTTACTAGTCCGCGATTGCTGCGACGGCAAGTATAGCATGGGCATAAGTCTTGTGGCAGAAAAACAGATTTTCCTAGCATTTTACAAAATCTGTTCAATTCCTGTGACTGTTTAGTCAATCCTATGAGCTCTATGAGAGTTGATTGGCGTACTCTGAATGGGAAAACTGTAGACGAAACAACAGCAGGCTAGCAGCGATTGTAACCAGTCAGGGAGGCTCAGAACATTACCTGAAAAAAAAAACAAAGGATTTACATCAAATTTATTGTTAAGGACTTGAAGAATACTTTAAAGAGACATGAGGAAATTTCCAGAGAGAAGCGCCCCAAAATTTGTTTTCGAACCCAGGTTTTTTGCATTTTTAAAATGCATACCAATGTATTAGATCACACCTGAAGTGAATAAGCCGAATATGCCATATTTATGTAATAAGTTGATGATCTAGTGTTTTCTGTCGTGCACGACAGAAAATCAAAGCATGGTTTTCTATGGGGATGATTACGATAGCAGGTGAGTTCAAAACAAAGTTTACCTTTTCTTGTGTGCATGTTTGTCCAATAAACCTTTGGAACGTTCTTGGTACTAAGGTGGTCTACAACCAATCAAGTGCAATTTGAGAGAAATTTGTATCATCAAAAAAATCTCCTCCTGTCACTTTAAGGAGTTCTGGAGTAACAAAGATGCTCAACATACTCCATACTATACTCCGTACTTAGGTAATTTTTAGCATGATCATGAATGTCTTGCGGTTGTGAAACTTCTTGAACGCTTTTTAACCCTAAGTACTGACACACGTTTTGTACAGTATAATTATAGACATGTTGCAATGCATTATGGGATTGGTTCAAATCACCCTCTGGTCCAATATATCCAGGCATTAAGAAGTTTGTGATAAGGTGTTTGTTTGTTTTGTTTTATGAACAGCATTCATAAATG
The DNA here is from genome assembly GCA_023653785.1 of Ophioderma brevispina. NCBI lineage: Eukaryota > Metazoa > Echinodermata > Ophiuroidea > Amphilepidida > Ophiodermatidae > Ophioderma > Ophioderma brevispina. The sequence continues at coordinate 10,148 of JAMKCH010032035.1, read as the reverse complement.
TTTATTATATGAGAAGAAATGTGATCGGACAAAAAACATGCATTGATATTTGTCATTGCACGGTGTGTTAGGTAATGAGCGTATGCAGTGTGCTTAGAACGTTTATGTGCAACATTGGATTGATTCATTTTATAGGCGGGTGTGTGTATTTTATCGTTAGAAACATTGCATTGGATTTCATGACGTATTCATTTTTTTTGTAAAAATGTCTGCAGTAATAACGTTTATGAACTAGGTTAATGTCTGCATATTTTTAGTTTCTCATGCATTGGCAAAAATCAATGCACTTGCGTCAGTTTAACCAGACTCATAATGGCACACATGGCGTACATTGATTTTTCGGCAAATGCACTCGAAGCTAAAAATATGCCAACATTAACCTCTAACTACATGTGTACATATCGCCAACCTTTAATCTTTGGTGTTTTGAGTAGTGCAGCTGAGACAGTCTCATTACAGTACATAGGGAAGCAAGCAAACTCTACCAGGAGGTGACAGGCTGTACCGAATGCCTGCACTGCTGTAGCTGTACCGTCACATTCTAATGTCACATCATCTGCAAGAAAACATCAATCAATTTTGTGTCATTTATAGTTCAGGGATGTAAGTGGGCATAATATCATTAATTCCCTGAAAATTGATCTGACCCTTGCCCAAAAGGCCAAACGAGTGATGCCAAACTTTAACGTGGGAATCGTCCAAAAAAAAGGCTGCAGAAGGAGTTACAGAAGTATATCCCCTACCAAAAAAGTGGGTATGCTTTTTACACTGAAATATAGCATCACCCAAGTCCATAAATGTAAAAAAGAAAAAAATTACATTTCCAGAATTTCTTTTTTTTTAGGCCAAATCTCTGGAATTCCTGAACTTTCCGGAAGTATTGCATCCCTGATAGTTATTGTTTCATCCTCTTACCCAAGTACATGATAACCAAGCTGATGCTGACAGTATCATCCACCAGCAAGGTGTGTATAAAAGAAAATAGTGCATTTTAGACAGCTTTCTCCCCATACTCTGTTTCATCTGAAGTTGACAGTGATGTCATGATGGGTTTCCACATTGTTGCTTAAATTCTATATTATGTTACAAAATATATATGGCACATTGATTCCAAAGACAGTCAATTTGTCAATTTTCAACGTACAGATCACATCATAATACAGAAACCTATCACAGAAGTTTTGCAATCACCTATACTGTTCAATCCATACATTATCAATCACCATTATTTATCTTTCCTTTCAACTTACCCAAATAATTGGCTGTAGATGAGTCATTGGTCAGCACAGAGTCCGTCCTGATGCGTCCATTCTCAGGTTCTCTCTCCATCAGTTCCTCAAAACCTTTGGGTAACTTTAACAGAATATCTTCCCCATTACCACTGCCTGGTTTCCTGCAGTCCAATCCTGCTCTCTGACCGACTTGTAACTTTGCAATGTAGCCTTTGATGATATCAGCACTGGGCAAGATCTTCCGACTCACAAACTTGAAGAAAAACGACTGGAAACACTGTACGCAGGCTTGCATGAGAAACACGGGTGCTGTCTCTCGCTCACTCTCCGTCAGGCTAGCCGTCAGGGAACTAATGCTTCCTGCGCGGATCTTGCTGTCGAACGTGTGCCTCGTTTCCGATCCAGCATCACTATGAAGTGACAGAGAGTCAACGTGATTTGGTCTTTTTGCTTTCACATCCTCTTTTTCAGCTTCATTCTCCCGGTGCAAGATCTCGGCATTGGGATCAGTGGATAATCTATCCAAAGATCTCTCTGGACTGACTGGGACACTCACTGGTTTTGTCCCCCTGAATTCAATCTTGTCATCAAAATCATCCACCACATGGTTCTGATTATGGTTCTCTCCTGCATCTCCCCCACTTCTCACAGTGTCCAACTCCACCCCCTCCCTCTCACTCCCGCTACTAATTGTTCTATCCAAACTCTGTTGACTGTTCTTGCTTGGCGATGACGTCTCGGATGACTTACCGCCCCTGCCTATCTGTAACTTATTATTTTCCACCATTTCCCAATCACCGAGACGAGTAGCCAGTTCCTCCTCCTCCTCCTCTTCAACGTCTTCATCAACTGGATCTGGACTGAGCACCATGGATGGTTGAACTTTGGTGAGTAACTTTGCACAGAGATTGAGGCCATCATTGATTTCCTCCAAGCTGAGATAGGGAGAGTAGTTTGTCAGGGACATGGTGATTTTGCATAGGAGTTGTGGAAGATACTCAGTTGGTGTTTCTATGTAAGTTCCTGAAAAGGTATTAGAACAAAAATATTTTACAAATATAATCTCAAGTTTGTTACTGTGTACTAAATAATACTGACTTTTATTGCAGGATGACAAACAAATGTATAGATTGTGTCAGCCTCCATCTCTTAATCATATCATCTGCAATCTTAAATTTAACCAGTTTAGTATATACACAGTCAGAATTCTTACTTTGGTTAGCTTTGCAGGGGCTTCATGACCCCTTTCTCAGGTTGTGAAATGCCGAAATTACTCTACACTATCTGCTTTATTCTGGTATACTTCTGCAACCACAAGTAATTGCATTACAACTCAAGAGCTACTAATACTACTACTACATTCACTAAATGACAACTTACCAAAGACACAATATCCAGGAGAAAGTCCACCAGTCTACAGAGTTCCGAGCAGTTGAGATTGCCTCCATCATTACCGCCACCTTCACTTTTGACAACGCTCTCTTGGCAACACTTCTCAAACTTCCTAGCGATAAAATCCCACATGAAAAAGGCCTCAAAGGTCCCAAACAACATGTTGGCTGTCTTAATCAGATCCATAGGTCTGTCAGCACCGTGAAGAACCTCCCTCTTGACCTTGACCCGTGTGGCAATCGTGTGCACCTGTTGTATAGTGCTCGGAAGACCTCTATGAAAATATCATCGATAATTGTTGCACTAACCTCAGGTTTGTCTATGAGACTTATAAGCAATCGGTAAGGTTTTAGAACTGAAGACTTCTTTTCTGTGTATGCAGGCTCTTGTGGAGTCCTATGCAAAACCAGATTTTTTTAACGAGTGGATGAGTAGCACCTTTGAGTAAGTCTCAAAATACACACTCATTTCATCGTCTGTGCTTAAACATACTATCAGTTGTTATGTTACTGTCCGACCTGTTCACTTTTACCGGGTTCTGGTTTGACACTGGCCAGTCTACCGCTGGTGTCGCTCCCAAGCAGCCACGCATACACCCAGTGCGTCCGGTTGAGCGACATGTCGCGTCTGAGTAAGACGTTGAGGGCTGCCTGTCAAGAGTTTGTGGGGGGGGGAACGTCGTCTGGGGGAATGCCAGCATCATGGATCGGAAACAGGACCAGAATGAGGTCCAGGATGTTTCGTTGGACGAGGGCTACATTGTCATACAGGGCAGCACAAACTGATTCGACCTGTCAAAATTAAAGTAATTAATGGATGGTATGGTTACAGTTTATGAGCTTAAACAATCATTATAGGCATTATCTGGAACAGAAAAATGTTGCATTTGCTGCCGCATTCTGACAGCAAAAACATTAAAGGGCATATAAAGACTGCTCTTTAATGAACTAAAGTTATATTGATCTTTTTTAGAGTTTTAAATTTACAAAGATCGGAAGTAAGTGATGTGTGACCATCATACAGGTTTTAAAAAACAACACCAAAGAAGGTGTACCAGCTTTGCAAGCTGTATCCAAGTCCTCTAGACTGATCTCGGTTATTTCTTTAGAATGTGCATGAACACGCTTATTTTCGCTGTTTACCAATAATACAACGAACGAGCAGGCGGACGCTGTTTTCGCACTTACCGAGGTCAAAGTTCCATACTAATTAAAATATTACAACTGTTAATTACTACTGTGTTAAATACGTCACACTCGTCATAGCAACTACGGACATGCTATAGCTCACGCTATTTTGAAGCCATTTTGGAATGAGCAAAAAAAAAAACACCATGCCTGATTCATTGAGACGGTTAAACTTGAACTCAAACCCACATGCATGACGATCTTTTGTTCTGGGATACTCCCGAGGCTCATTTTGATTAACATGGGTAACCTGGGATTAGGCGCGAGGCGGAAACATATAAGATTCCACCAGTGAGTCGATGGAATTCAAGAGGGCCGGACAACCTCTAGCCTTTTATTACTCTATCTCTATGGCTGTATCAGCATATTCACGACTCTGGCAACTCCAACATTATTCTATATGTTGTTAAATAGTTCATTAATAAATTGGAGCTTGAAAGGTCTCTCACATGATTTGAAATAGTTTCACTATTCTGATGAAGAGGTGGGCAAGACACTATTTACGTCCGCAAATAGTACCTCCAAGCTCTAAATAGTACCTCCAAGCCGTAAATAGTACCTCCAAGCCGTAAATAGTAGCTTGATTGTGATATATGTGCATAATAGTACTTGAGGCTGGTTCTGTACCTCACTGTTGTATACAGGCAACAATGAGTATACAAGACAAAAATTATGAAAATTTATGAATGAAGTATATAAAACAAATATATACTACCTTTGTTTGAGCCTCTGACTTCAAACTACGGTCCCTCGTTGACATCAAGTAGGCCTACTATTTTCCTGAGAGGCGCAGCCCTTTGGGAAATAGAAGACCTACTTGACATCACCTCAGGCTCATAGTTTTAACCAGAGCCTCTCACGTCAGTATATGTTTGTATACTATGCTATTTAATTGAACACTGATTTTTGTTTGTTGTGACAACCAGCTGTCCTTACTTAAATACCTCGTCTCTGGAACTCCTTGCCCCTTGCCATCAAGAGAGCAAATTCCATCATGTCTACACACCTTTTCTCCAACATCTAGTTTTCCTGTTTTCTTCTTTCTCTCTATGTGCCTAGTATGGCAATTATGCACTTTACAAGTTCTTGTATTATTATTTATATTATTAAATATGAAAGCAGGGGGTCATATATAATATCCCACAATGCAATGTACTTACCAATAAGCCCTTGTTATTTCCCATGACATAGGTTTGCTCCTTCATGGGCACCTTGCGGTCCACTTGTGAGAGAACAAATGCAATGACTGGTAGACGTACTGATGGACTGTGCAGGACACAATCCCATAATGCACCATAGAAGTTAGATTTGACCATGCCGGCACATAGCTGCTCCAATAATGTTTGTGTCCTGCGGATTCAACAATAAAAAGTAATATGAAAAGTGTGCATGCAATAATCATATTGTCAAAGCTCAAACCTCTCTTTGGTGTTTAACCTCTAGGTCTACCAACTTTCTTACAGTATATTTGATTGGCTCTCTAAAGCAACTTGAAAATTGGATTGTCTCTTCGAGAAATTTATAATTTGCATTTGGGGCAAACAGGATGGTATAGTTATTTGTTCCACTTGAGCAAGCTTCAATTTTTTAAAAAACTTTTTCAGACCTTTGGCCGTCAAATGTACCAGGGGTCAAGAGTAGAAAGATTTTGGCCAATTCTGGTGTCAGTAAGTTATAACAAATTGTTCAAAACTTTTGGTCAATTCACAGAAGCTTGCTGATATAGCGTGCAATACTCAACCAAATGTATGACTACATTTACAAGTACTAATATACATAAATAAAATAATAGAGATTAACCGATCCAGGGTTTCCTCTGCTGATGCAAAGTCCAATATTTTTTTTAGTATCGGCTGATCCTCCGATCCGATGATTTGCCCATATATTAAAAATCGACTAACCCTAGTGAGCAATTGTAGAAGTTCCACTGGTGGTTCATATTTTTAAACTTAGAAATTGGCGACGATTATGATTATACATAATAAATCTGTGTGGTTCAAGTTCCAATGAGGAATTTCGGCGGATGAGATTAACTTTTTGAGCAACTCTTGTCTTGTGTTTCTACTTTAAAACTGGTAAAACACCCATTATACTTTGTCCCTTTCTTTTACTCAATACAGTGGCTGAGAATTAGCAGGCTCTGACATATTTTGCCAATCTGATGTTTTGAAAAAAGGCCTCTGATCTGATGCCCGATACAAAACTCGGTTAATCTCTACAAATAACATGATTCCAAACTTACAAAACAAGTTTGACAATTAAGCACAACCTACCTATCATTGTGATCTGAGCCCTCCTCCAAGCCAGGTAAGATTCCCTGCAAGAGACCTGTCAAGGAAGGCTTCAGATGCTCTCCAAGTGGTAGATAGTGCTCCTCATACAGATTCAACAACACTGGCTTCACTGGCATGGCGGCATAGCTTAGCAACGGGAAGATGCCTGCACTGTATATGAACATGTCTTGGCAGAGTAGCTTGGGGCCGATGGTCTTGAAGATGAGGTCGTAGGTCTCCAGGGCCTTGAGGTGGACCCCGCTGGGAAGGGCTGGATGCGTGCATTGTGCAAGGCGTTTTCCAATTAGAAGTCTTTTGGGAATTATGTTGAATCTGGAGTTGGCTTGTAAAACCTGTAATTTAAATAAAGAGAGAAAGAGACAATGTGATTGTGTTATTATTTTGAATTATTTAGCATGGTACTGCTAATCCTGCTGCTATTGCTGCTACTGCCACTGTTGTTGCTGCCAGGCAGAACTATGACAAGAAGTAAAGCAAATATAAGAACACAATGTACACGTAGGTCTTTGTGCATATTTTACAACCAAATCAATCTGAGACTACTGCTGCTACGTACTGCTACTACTTCAACACACAAGGCGGTTCTCGAACAAGGTCCCCCGCCCAGTGCAGTCGCCTACCTAAGAACAAGAAGCAACAAAATTTTAAGATCTCAGGGAGATTGTGATGCCCACCAAGGTTTCCTCCTCCTACCAATGTTAGAGTGATTTGACCTGGATGACCCACATGACCTTGAAATGAACCTTTTCTAAGTGTCAACAATAACTGGTTGACCACACCCAAGTTTCATCCTCCGACCACATGATTAGTAATTGACCTTAAATGACACCACACGACCTTCAAAATGACCCATCAAATTTTTGGCACTGAATATGATGACCACACTCACAATGTTCACTCTCATCACACATGTTAAGTGATTGACCTTGGATGAACCCACATGACCTTGAAATGACCTTCAAAATTTTTGGTGACTGAATGTTGACCACCCAGTTTCCAGTTTTCATACTTCCCCCCTTGTTGTTTCCCATACTCATTCAGTAGTTTAGTGATTTGACCTTAAATGACCCCGCATGACCTCAAATGACTAAAAATTTTACTGCACTGAATGTTGACCCAACCCACCCAGTTTAATTTCCTCCTACCACCAATTTCGTGATTTGACCTTGGATGACCCCTCATGTCCTTCACATGACCTTCAAAAGTATTGGCACTGAATGTTGAAAACACACACCAATTTACCCTCCAACCACAGGTCAAGTGATTGACTTGGATGACTTGCAATGACCTTCAAAATTGTGCTTAGAAGTTGCCCCCCACAACACCAATTTCATCTCTTCACATGTTAAGTGACTTGAACTTGGATGACCTTGAAATGACTGCAAAATTTTTGGTACTGACTGTTGACACACCCACCAATTTTCATCTTCCTTACCAATGGTAAGTGATTGACCTTGATGCCCTCTAGGATGACCTGGAAATGACCTTCAAAATTTGGTAATGAATGTTGACCACACCACTAATTTTCATCCTCCTAACAAATGTTAAGTGATTTGACCTTGGAGACTTGTATGACCTTGAAAATGGACCTTCAAAATTTTCGGCATGAATTGTTGACCACACAACACAAGGTTCATCATCCCTACACAACAGATTACAAGGTTCATAGCAATTTAAAAAAAAATTTTTGCATTATTTTTGACCCCATTTGACCTTTGACCAATCCACATGCCCCTCTCCGAACTCATCCGCAAGCCTACTTGAGTGCACATCTTTGGTGCGAAAGATGGACACCCAACTTGCGCCAATCATAAGATATCGTGTTTACAAAGTTTATTATAGCGATTTAGCCCTTATTTTGCCATACTTTGACACTATTTTTAACTACATTTGACCTTTGACCACGCCACATGACCTTTGTATCCCACCCACGGCCACTTGAGTAACATCTATGTTGCGAAGATGGGACTTCAAAACTGCTAGTTCCAAATGTTTGTGAGGGACACACACACACGCCACGGACGGTACCATTTCTATAGTCCCACTTCGCCAACAAAGTTGGCGGGGGACCAACAATGACAATGACGATACTACTGACAACCAATTCCACTATGGCATGTAGCTACACTACTACAATCTAATTCTTTAGTAGTACTGCTCTTACTTAGTCTGTGGCTATATAACATGGCGGTGGTTAGTGGACATACAGGTCTTTCATTGCATGCAATCTTTCAAAATGTGGTATTTCAACCTGATCCATCCCTCTTACCCTTTAAGTCACTCCTTCAGAGTATTCCCATTTCCTGAAATCCAAATTTTAAACCAAAAGCCAGGCCAAATTTAGTGTCGCATCCGGTAACGCTCCAGGAACATATTTTCTAAGAGTATTAGGGTACAACACCCTTTTATAAAAAAAAAAAGTACTTAACAACTTGGTTTTTGAGCACTGTTCTATCTATATATGACATTTGATCTATGAAATCGAATTTTTTTAGTTTGTTTTTTAACATTTCCGAATTTTGTTTTATTATGACCATGATAATCCAGAAATTTTGGGAGAAAGGAAAAGCTTACTCTTGCTTCTCCGCTTCATTATTTTCTCATTACTTCCTGCTTCCGTTTTCATTTTAAAATAAGTAGTGCTGATTTTCCTGGTTAGAGCTGCTCCGGAATGTCGATACCCTGTTCTTGACTACTTACTGTTCCTATGTGATGGTCCATCTGTAACTGAAATCCAATTACTATTACTCGTAACTACCAATAAGCAACAATTTCTGGATTTAAAGGTCTGCATTTCCACGAAATATCAGCTGGCCCTTTAATTTTGTAATTAACTCCTCCAAAGCCTCCATTTATTTTACCAGCTCCAACTGTTTAAACTTACAAAAATCTGATGTCAACTCCCTGCAATTCTGTATTTCTTAACATTACATGGTATGATATTAAGTTATTGAAATAGAAGCTGGCTAGATTATAGGCCTATAACTATTGACTAATCTGTAATCAACTATAATTTACTTTACTAATTAAGCATATAAGGAAATTACTGAAAATTTCATAACTTCCTCTGTTTAAGTTAAAGGTGCAAAATAAGATTTTAAGGCATGCATATTGTGGCATATGAAGTAATTTCATATAGATTGGACACTCAATACAGATATCTTAACTTGTGTTTGGCTAAAGAAATGTCATATTTAGTGAAAACAAAGGTAGTTTTAATTTGCTTGTATTTCAGTATTAAAACAGATTTTACTCCAATACAAAATGAGAAATTTCACAATTTTTGTATCAAACTAGAATTTCGCGGTTCTCGGCTTTCGCGCTCACTATATTCAAAGAATATAAGCTGTGGGCCGCCTCATGACCTTTGACCTTGGCATATGACCTTTGACCTCATCAACATATGAGGGATCTCATGGTGCACCTATGACCCAAGTTTGGTTCCAATTGAACTTCAACTTTTCAATTGAGGTCAATTTAACATTTTTAGCCTATTTTTCAACTTGACCTCATATGACCTTTGACCTTGGCACATGACCTTTGACCTTGGCACATGACCTTTGACCTCGTCAACATATGAGGGATCCCATGGTGCACCTATGACAAAAGTTTGGTTCCAATTGAACTTCAACTTTTCAATTGAGGTCAATTTTAAAAAAACTTAAAGGTCCATGGCCCGATCGCTAATAGCCTCGTCCCCAGGGACCCCAGATTTTACCGGAAGTGGTCGAAATTTTGGTATCAGAGGAAAGCTACTATTTTTCTCATTTACCCTGTGAAAATTTAGGGCTAAATGATGTTTGGTTTAACTCCTCGTGTTGCTCTAAAATCTGCTGGGGAGCGATCCTTTTGTTTTGCTGCCCCATCAGCCTGGAACTACCTTCCTACCACACTTCGTAACTTATCCTCCCTTAATCAGTTCAAGAGCCAGTTATAGTCGCCGTCATAAATTCTGAAACAAATGGCACGCGCGCGTCTGTTGAATTGCGTATTCAATTTCCGTTGTCAAGCGTTCGTCACACACTTCCGGGTTTACGCGCGTG